>PVLC010048030.1:0-10887 GCA_004027655.1 Graphiurus murinus
AAAAAAAAAAAAAAAAAAAGCCAAAGGGTGGTGAAATGCCTGCCTGTGGGACGTGTTTTTTCCTGGTCCTAGGAAGCGACCCCAAGGCCTTGCACGTTGGAGGCAAGCGCTCTACCACTAAACTACATCCCCAGCCACTGCCTGTGGGTTGCCACCGTCTGAAGGGAGGGATGTCACTGATCTCCTGACAGTGCCACTCCAAGACTCTAAGACCCCAGAGGCTGTGAGGCTCCCTGGATGGGAGGGGACAGGATGACAGCCCGGGAAGAGGGACAGTGAGATGCGCACTCACCTCGGAGAGAGTCCACAACTGCCTGCAGAGCGCGCACGGCCTCCTCGCCCAGCAGCGGGAAGTAGTTCTGCGGGAGGAACTGGGCCAGGTTGTCCTGCTGCAGGCGGTTGCCCAGGCGGTCAGGCAAGCCCACCACCTTGCTGAGCAGCGTCTCCTGGAGCAAGGGGAAGCCGGACCTTGCCTGTGGCCGACACTGCCCCTCCATCAGAGCTGCCATCCGGCCCTTGGTCAGAAACATGGCCAGCAGCTGCACCATCTTCATCAGACGGAAGCTGGGGCTGAACAATGGTGGGGGTACTGAGTGGAGCCCTGAGCCCCTCCATCCCTGGACCCCCTTCCAGCCAGGAGGAATCCTCACAGCCCTTCGCAGACAAGTAGCCCCAACAGCTTCGTCAGCACTGATGTCTTAACTCACAAGCTGAAAGGAAATGCTCTGAACGCCACTCCGGCATAAGCTGTGGCTAGGGGGACGTGAGGCCCTGTCTAGCCGCCACAGCCTGGACTCACGCTGGACACTGCCACCTCCGCCCCGCTCCATGCTGACTCTCACAGCAACCTCTAAAACCAGCTTCTAGCCGGGCGTGGTGGTGCCCGCTTGTAATCCCAGCATTCGGGAGGCTGAGATCGGAGGATCCGGGTTCGCAGACCAGCCTCAGCTACCTAGTGAGGCACTCTGCAACTTAGTGAGACCCTGTTTCAAAATAAAGAATAAAAAATAGGGCTGGGGGTATAGCTCAGAGGTAGAATGCCCCTGAGTTCAATCCCCAGTACCGCAAAAAAAAAAAAAAAAAAACCCAGCTTCTTAAAGAGAGTCCTCCCAAGAACTGCTGTGTGATCTGATGTTGAACCAGGGAACCAGCTGGGGCTGGGATCCATGGCAGACACATGCCAGACAGGCTGTGGTTCCCTTAAAAAATCTGAAATGTGAGCTGGGCGTGGTGGTGCACGCTCGTAATCCCAGTACTTAGGAGGCTGAGACAGGATGATCAAGGGTTCACGGCCAGCCTCAGCTACTTAGTGAGGCCCTCCGCAACTTGGTGAGACCCTGTTTCAAAAATAAAGAATAATAGCCAGGCATGGCAGCGCATGCTTGTAATCCCAGTACTTGGGAGGCTGAGACAGGAGGATCCGGGTTTGCAGCCAGCCTCAGCTACTTAGTGAGGCCCTCTGCAACTGTTTCAAAATAAAGAATAAAAAAAATAGGGCTGGGGGTGTAGCTGGGAGGTAGAATGCCCCTGAGTTCAATCCCTAGTACCACACAAAAAACTGAAACGTTCCAAGGAGGCCCAAGAGCTAGCCATAGTGCCCAGGAAGTCTCCTAGCAAGGAGAGAGGCAGAGTGAAGGGCAGGGCCACACACAGCTGTGCTGACGGCCCTGCTGGCTGGGGCAGCAGAGGCTGCGTCTGGAGTTGGCTACTGCCTGTGCCCTGGTGTGGACAGCCCTCCTCAGGGACTCCAAGGCAGGTCTTCTTGAGATGGGACCAGGTGCCACCCCTTGCAGAGATGGACACAACCCCTCTTAGTGGTTTAGTTTTCCCGCACTCAGCAGGCTGCAGGTTCTGTTCTCTCCCTGCACATTTCAGGATGCCAAATTCTCACAGAACTTGAGACCCTGTTGTTCACAATTCCTCAGGCCCCACTCACCCGGCTGTGCCCTCGATGGCCTCCATCAGCACCAGGAAGGCTTGGTCAGAAGGGCCCTCCAGGAAGAAGCTGGCCCAGAGCTCCTCCAAGCGGCCGTCGGGGGACAGGTCCAGCCAGCCCGGGCTCAGCTTGCCCGCCAGACATCTGAGGAAGGCGGAGTAGTGGACCGCGGCGAACTCCTCCTTTTCTTCCGGGCGCACTGCATCCCCTGTTTCACCCAGGTACCGCTTCAGGGACCCCAGGACAGAGAGGATGTGGCCACCATCTTCGGAGGAGGAAACGGTGTGAATGGCTTCCCGGACGGTGAGTCGGACCTCAGAGAGCGCGGGGTCCATCCTGCAGGTCGGGCTGGGGTCGCAGGAAAGTGCTGGTGAGGAAGGACTGCGCGCGAGGTGAAGAGGGGTCCCTCCAATGTCTCGGCTCCGGGCCGGCCTACCTCCCCTTGTCCCCACCGCATCCCCTCCTGCAGGGTCCCCGCGTGCGCGGTTCCCTAGGCAGGTCGCCCTAAGCCCAGAGGACAAGCTCGTCGTCCCGGCCGGGGGCCTCGTGGCTCCTGCAGCGACAACGCAGCCCGAGTTGCGACCCACGGAAGGCGCGCGACCCGGAGGGCGGCAGGGGCGCGGATCCGGCCCCCGGACCCGGACCCGACCCAGCCACCCTACCCTGACCCGCTCCGGAGTGGCCGCCAGCGCTCACCGGAGCACCGCCGATTCGCCACGGGGCCAGGCCCAGATCGGCAGCAACAAGCGGCGGTCGCGAGCTCGAGTCCCCGGCGGTAGCCGGCCTAACTGCCGCAGGTCCTCGCAACCGCAGCACCTACCCGCGCCCGCGGCCCACGGCGAATGTGCGGAAGGTGCCCGCGGCCGCCGCATCTGCGCCTGCGCGGGGAAGGTGTGGGCGGGGCTTGGGGTCGGGTGGGAGGGGTCTGCGGCTCAAGTGGGCGTGGCCTCCTCGGCCCTCCAGTCCCGGAACGGCTCCGCCCCGGAGTCCAGGCATAGAGTGCAGCGCGCGCAGGGGCGGGTCGTGGAAATCCGCTGAGTAGCGCCAGGGGAAGTTCGCTTCCTCAGGAGCACTAACCACCCGTCCAAGGCCCACTCGCCGCCAGGCTGGAGACCGTCCTTCTGCACCGGAGTACGCGACCCTCCACGGCGGCAGTGGGACTGCAGTGGCGGAGCGCCTGCCCAGCGCGCAAGGCCCTGGGTCCATGCCCAGCACCCCAAGAAAACAGCAACAACAACGGCCCCGAACCCGCGCTGCAGAGTAGCTGGGCTTCACCTTTGGGAAGAGGTGACCCAGGAAGGCCTGCTGAGCCGGCGACAGTTCCTTCCGCCGAGGTGCAGGTTGGGGACAAATCTGGGAAACATTTATCTCTTCCACAATTGTTATAGAAAGCTATAAAGATAGTCTCCACTCACATACTGGGAACAAATAAAGTAAATGCACTGTGCGTCAGCGCACACATCTGGCAGAGTAAGAAGGGGAGCCGGATCGGGACGTTTGACCAGAGCCCTGAATGTATGGAATACTGCGAAGCGGGGACTGAGGGAGGAAACCAACAGCGTACCCCTGGGACCACAACCGGCTGGCGGCAGAGGCGGGTCGGAGGGAAGCCCAGTGGAGGGACAGGCCGGCCTGGAGGGAGGCAGAGAGCTGGACTGGCCCTGGAAGGCCCAGGCAAGGACTGCAAGTTTGCTCGGGGGTGGGGGGGATTCTGGAGGGCAGGGAAGAGCTGGGTGTCAGGATCCAAACTTCACTTGAAAGGCCGGAGCTGGGGGGAGTCAGCAGGACAGCCGGTAGGGGGCGACCGCGATGCAGTTGTAAGGACCCGCGTGGCTGCGGGGGTGGAGAAGACTGAGGCAGGGTCTCTCTGCAGGCAGAGCCCCACCCAGCCCGGGGGCTACAGCCCTCCCAGTTCCCCCAGCGCTTCCTCGATTCCCTCGCCTTCCGGAAGCCCACCGTCCAGCAGCTTCCAACTAAGGTGCGCGGAGGACACACATCTCAAGCCGTTGACGTGAGAAGCCTGGATTCACTGATCTTGTGACCACAAATGATGACCACAACAGGTTATCCCATCACAGTTCTGCAGGCTGAACGTCGGAAGCCCTGATGTTCACTCCCTCTGGAGGCTCAGGGAGGGAGCTTGTGTGTCTCTCCCAGCTTCTAGGGTTTGCCCTGCACCCATTCTGCCTATCTTATATGATTGTCCCTTTTGGTCTCTTGCAAGAACATTTGTCTTCGGAATTAGGGCCAACTGGATGATCCAGGCTGACCTCATCTCAAGATCTACAGAGACTCTTTCAAACGAGATCTCCTTCTCAGGTCCTGGCCTTGGACATGACTTTTCAGGAGAATCATCCACCCTACTGCACAGCCTGTGCCCAGAAAGTTAGGAGAGGCTAGATTATGTTGCACCTAATGGTGTGAGTGTGTGTGTGTGTGTGTGTGTGTGTGTGTGTGTGTGTGAGTGTGTGCCTGTATCTGTGTGTGAGAGATACTGGGGATGGAACCCAAGGGCATTCAACCTCTGAGCTACACCCCCAGTCCTATTTTTTAGTCTTTATTTTGAAACAGGGTCTCACTAAGTTGTGCAGGGCCTCACTAAGTAGCTGAGGCTGGCCTCAAATCTGTGATCCTCCTGTCTCAGCCTCCCAAGTATTGAGATTATAAGTGTGCGCCACCAAGCCTGGCTTATATTTGATTTTGAAACAGGTTCTCACTAAGTTGCAGAGGGCCTCACTAAATTGCTGAGACTGACTGCAAACCTGTAATCCTATCTCAGTCCCCCAAGTACTGGGATTACAAGTGTGCACCACCACACACTGCTCACCTGATTTAAAATTACATGATGAACCAGATCGGGTAACACATACTTGTAATCCCAGTATTTGGGAGGATGAGACAGGAGGATCTCAGGTTTGTGGCCAGCCTCAGCAACTTGGTGAGGCCCTCTGCAACTTAGTGAGACTCTGTTTCAAAATGAAGAATAAAAAATAGGGCTGGGAGCCAGGCATGGTGGCGCACCTTTGTAATCCTAGTACTAGGGAGGCTGAGACTGGAGTATCTGGGTTCACGGCCAGCCTTAGCTACCTAGTGAGGCACTCCACAACTTAGTGAGACCCTGTTTCAAAATAAAGAATAAAAAATAGGGCTGGCGATATAGCTCGGAGGTAGAATGCCCCTGAGTTCAATCCCCAGTACTGCAAAAACAAAACAACAACAAAAAAAAACCAGGGCTGGGGATACAGCTACAAGGTAGAATGCTCCTGGGTTCAATCCCCACTACCATAAAAAAAAATAATAAATAAAATAAACAATTACATGATGAGCTGGGCGTGGTGGCGCATGCCTATAATCCCAGTACTTGGAAGGCTGAGACAGGAGGAATACAGGTTTGAGGACAGCCTCAGCAAGTAGTGAGATTCTCATCAACCTAGCAAGACCTTGTTTCAAAATAAAAAATAAAAATCAGGCTGGGGATGTAGCTCAGAGGTAGAATGCCGCTGGGTTCAATCTCCAGTGCCACAAAAAAATAAAATAATATAAAACAAAAAGCCGGGCGTGGTGGCGCACACTTGTAATCCCAGTACTTGGGAGGCTGAGACAGGAGGATCTGGGTTCATGGCCAGCCTCAGCTACTTAGTGAGGCCCTCTGCAACTTAGTGAGACCCTGTTTCAAAAGAAAGAATAAAAAATAGGGCTGGGAGAGCCGGGTATGGTGGCACATGCTTGTAATCCCAGTACTTGGGAAGCTGAGACTGGAGGATCCGGGTTCTCAGCCAACCTCAGCTACTTAGTGAGGCCCTCTGCAACTTAGTGAGACCCTGTTTCAAAATAAAGAATAAAAAATAGGACTGGGGGTATAAATCGGGGGTAGAATGTCCCTGAGTTCAATCCCCAGTATCGAAAAAAAAAAAACAACAACAATAGGGCTGAGTGTGTAGCCTGGAGGTAGAATGTCCCTGGGTTTCATCCCCAGTACCACAAAATAAAATATGTCATGATGAAATAGCTCTGTGGCACACTCCCAGCTACTCTGGTGGCTGAGACAGGCAGAGTATAGGTTAGAGGCCATCACATGCTAAGTTATTGAGAACCTGTTTCAAAATAAAAAATAAAATAAACCTAGGGGTATAGCTCAGAGGTAGGATATTCCCAGTACCAAGGGGAAGAAAAAAAAAAACCACCTTAGCCAAGTGTAGTTGTACACGCTACTCAGGAGACTGGGCAGGAGTGTGGCTTTAGCCCAGAAGTTCACAGGCCAGCTTGGGCAACATAGTGAGATCCCCGTCTCAGGAAAACCCAACCAGCCAACCAAACAATGAATACATAAAAATTAAAGTGGGCTGACTTCTTATACTGAAGAATCCTGGGAGAGAAATCAGGCGACTCTCAACCACATTTTAGCTCCCCTTCCGAAGGGAGACAAGGCCGCGGAGGGCGTGGCTGTGCCTGGCCGGACACTGGGCACCAGTGCAGACCTGGCTCCGGGGACATCCAGGCCAGTCTGGTTCCCTGTCCTGCTTCTGCCTGGTGAGAACATGAGACCTTGGGCTCCTGCTAAAGCCATCAGCTCCCACCCACCCCAAGCCAACCAGACAGGGCCTGCACCCGGTACAGCGATTTTCCAAAGAGACTGTTTGCATCTGTTTTAAGCTTGTCTCCCTGGGAACCTCAAACTCTCTGAGCCGGTTGGCTTGAAGGTAGATGCTTTCGTGAAGATGGCAGGAAGCGCCTGACCTCGGCCAGAGCCAAAGAAGGAAAGCCACTCGACTGGAGAGTGGGGCGGAGTGAGGGACGAGGCCGACCCGCGCCGACGCCACTCCTGCCGGCCGGAGCCCCTCATCTCAGCATGGGCTGCTCGGCGTGGAAGGCCCCATCTGTCCTCCTTGTGCTTGTGCCCATATACCTCCATGGGGCTTCAGTGCAAGAAGTCGGTCCAGTGGGGCAGAGAAAACCATTTTTTGAGAGGCTTCGTAGGCTAGAAGAGCAGGTAGGTGTACCACTCTTAGGGCAGTTGGCTGTTTTCTTAATTGGCAATGGATGGTACAGAAACAGCTGTGAGCGTCGGCGCCCAGTGGACACTGGGAGTTTATGGTTCTTGCCCACAGCTAGAACAGTCTCACCTGTTGTTGGAAACCAGGAAAGGGTTTGTTAGACTCTGCTCTAATGACCGACCCGAGGGTGTGCAGATTGGGGGGACTGGAAGGAGGCTGTGGAGGGGCTGGAGGGGCTGGCGGTGCCAGAGCTGTGAGGTCACTAGTCCACCTCAAAGCAGAGGGCGTGGCTGGCCCCAGGATTCCTGTGAGGGGTCTGTAGATAGTTCCCCAGCACCAGTGAACTGTTCATCATACAGCCGAGCATGGTGGCTCATGCCTGTAATTCCAGTACTTGGGAGGCTGAAACAGGAAGATTACAGGTTGGAGGCCAGCCTCAGCAACTTAGTGAAACCCTGTTTCAAAATTAAAAATTAGCTGGGCATGCCTATAATTGCAGTACTTGGGAGGCTGAAACAGGAGTATCATATGTTTGAGGATAGCCTCAGAGATGGAGACTCAGCAACCTAGTGAGATCATGTTTCAAAACAAAAACCTAAAGGGGCTGGAGTGTAACTGGGAGGTAGAATGCCTCTGGGTTCAATCCCTAGTATTAAAATAAAAAACTGCTTGTAGCTAGGTGTGGTGGATCATGCTTGTAATCCCAGTACTTGGGAGGCTGAGACCGGAGGATCTGGGTTCACAGCCAGCCTCAGCTACTTAGTGAGGCTCTCTGCAACTTAAGATGCTGTTTCAAAATAAAGAATAAAAAATAGGACTGGGGAGCTGGGCGTGGTGGTGCACGCTTGTAACCCCAGTACTTGGGAGGCTGAGATGGGAGGATCCAGGTTCGTGGCCAGCTTCAGCTACTTAGTGAGGCTCTCCAGAACTTAGTGAGACCCTGTTTCAAAAATAAAGAATAAGCCGGGCGTGGTGGCGCACGCTTGTAATCCCAGCATTCGGGAGGCTGAGACCGGAGGATCCGGGTTCACAGCCAGCCTCAGCTACCTAGTGAGGCACTCGCAACTTAGTGAGACCCTGTTTCAAAATAAAGAATAAAAATAGGGCTGGGGGTGTAGCTCGGAGGTAGAATGCCCCTGAGTTCAACCTCCAGTACCGCAAAAAAAAAAATAAAGAATAAACAATAGGACTGGGGTGTAGCTCAGAGGTAGAATGCCACTGGGGTTCAATCCTCAGTACCGAAACAAAAAATAGGACTAGGGGTATAGCCCAGAAGTAGAATGTCCCTGGGTTCAATCCCCAGGACTGAAAAAAATAAAAAATAACAACAACCAAAAAAACTGCTTGTGCAACCATCCTGCCTGCATCCTCAGGGATGACCCTGAGGGCCACAGTGGTGATCTGACTGGCTGTGCCATCCAGAGCGTGAGATGTGGGTGTGTGAGGATCAGAGGCTGGGCTGTGAGCCTGGAGCCCTCGAGACCTGGGGTCAGCCACCGCATTCTGCCTGCAGCTCCCAGTGTCGCTCAAGATGCAGCGATGCCGCGCCCACCATGAGCCCAGCACACTGGTACTTCTTTTTTTCTTTCTTTTATTTTAGCACTACTGGAGACTGAACCCAGGAGCATTCTACCTCCGAGCTACACCCCCAGTCCTATTTTTTATTCTTTATTTTGAAACAGGGCCTCACTAAGTAGCTGAGGCTGGCCTCGAACCCGCAATCCTCCAGTCTCAGCCTCCCAAGTACTGGGATTCCAAGCGTGCGCCACCACGCCCGGCTCACAAGTACTTTGAGAGTAAGCAGGAAAGCCTTGCCCCCTCCAGCCCCCGCCCCCATAACCCCTGTGTCCTCTTTACAGTTTCGGAGATTCCAGGAGGCGACCTTAACGCACCTGCAGCATGTTGCTGACAACTATAACGTGTCCTCCAACATCGATGCCCGCTTCCAGAGCCTGGCAGAAGAGAATCAGGCCGTGGCCATGGCGGTCAACAGGTCACAGGCGGCCTTCCAGGGGGACCTGGCCCACCTGAACACCTGGATGAGGAAGACCCGGCGCAGAAACCGGAAGGTGGACCTGCGGCTGCAGGCCTTGGACCTGGCCCTGACCGAGAGAAGCCGGCAGCAGGCGCGGGCAGAGAAGGCGCAGAAGGAGACCGCCTCGGGCCTGGCCCTGGACCTGCGGGCCCTCCAGGATGCACTGGCCCGCCTGGAACAGCAGGTCCACGGCCAGGGCGCCAGGCTGGCAGCTCTGGAGGGTCGGTTGCAGACGACCACCTCTGGCACTGCAGCCCTGGGGCTAACTCCGGCCCCGACCCCAACCCAGCCTGCACGGCCAGGCCCAAGCTCCCAGAAACTGCCAAGGGATAGACCTTCACCCCAACACCGGAATCCCCCCCAGGACTTCCCCTCGCATCTCCAGGAGACACGTAAACTCTCAGCCCCAAGCAGCCATCGGGTACCTGATGGGGCTGCTACAGCCCTGAGGGCCCCTCCCCAGCCGGGACGGCCCCCCCAGGGAGCAGGAGGAAGTAAGTGCCCGGGCCTGGCCCCTCCCCACCACGGCCACCGTTCGTTCCCTCGCTCCTGCTGAGGCCTGGGTCTCACTCGCTCCTCCACAGGCTTTCTTCCCAAGGGCCATAGGGGAGGACCCCGCTCCAGGGGAGCTGTCCGCCGGCATGAGGGCCACCTGTGCCCCTCGTCTGAAGAGGTGGTTAGGTCAGGACCCCGGGAAGGCGATGATCCTGGATTCCTGGGGGGCCCAGAGTAGTCGCAGAGCTCGGAGGAGGAGGAGGGGGGTCAGAGCCGGAAACCAGGAGGCGAGGGCAGTGACAGGTTGGAGGGCCTCGGGCCTGGAGCAGGGGTGCCGCTTGGAGCTGGGAAGCGCAGGTGACACTCCCCCGGGGCCTCCGGAAGGAGCTGGGCTGCCCACACTGCGAAGAGCAAGGCCCTGTCAGACTCCCAAACTCCAGGGATACAAATTCATAAACACTGGCTGTTTTTTCTTTTGTTTGTTTGGTTTGATACTGGGGATTGAACTCATGGACATTCTACCTCCAAGCCACACACCTAGCCCTTTTCTTTATTTTATTTTATTTATTTGTGTGTGTGTGTGTGATACTGGGGATTGGACCCAGAGGCATTCTACCTCCAAGCTCTACCTCCAACCCGATTTTATTTCTTATTTGGAAACAGGGTCCTGTTAAATTGCCAAGGCTGGCTTCGAACCTGTGATCCTTCAAACATGTGCCACCACACCCAGCTTGGCTTTTTTATTATGTTTCTTTCTGTTTTTGGTTTTTGCCATACTGGGGGTTGAACCCAGGGGCATTCTACCTCTGAGCTACACCCCCAGTCCTATTTTTTATTCTTTATTTTGAAACAGGGTCTCAGTGAATGCTTCACTGAGTAGTTGAGGCTGGCTGCCAACCCAGATCCTCCTGTCTCAGCCTCCCAAGTACTGGGATTACAAGTGTGTGCCCGGCTATTTTTTTTAATTTTTGAAACAGGGTGATGCTAAGTGATTTGAGTCTCACTACTTGCTGAGGCTGCCCTCAAACCTGCAATCCTCCTGTCTCAGCCTCACCACACCTGGCTCATCCCCAGGGTCTCACTAAGTTACTGACAGCCTCACTAAGTTGCTGACACTGGCTTCGAACCTATGATCCTCAGCGTCTCAAGTACTGGGATTACAAGCATGCACACCACCAACCTAGCTATCCTGGACAGTTGTAAGTCACCGAGTCTGCGGTGACTTGTTATAGCAGCCACAGGGAGCTCAGACAGAGGTCCTCCCTGGCTTCTTAGGCAGCCGGCTCAGGCTTCCCTGGGACTCAGCCCCTCCTCCTTCGGGGGCTGCCCTCCTGCTCAGTTCCCGCCACTAACCGGGGCACGGTTCTATCAGGAGGGTGCAGGAGACAGTCCCAGCCCAGCGCAGGACAGTGCCCGAGGGAGGAAGT
>PVLC010048031.1:0-11096 GCA_004027655.1 Graphiurus murinus
AAAAAAAAAAAAAAAAAAAAAAAAAAAAAAAATAGGGCTGGGGCTGTAGCTCAGAGGTAGAATGCCCCCAGGTTCCATCCTCAGTACCAAAAAAAAAGTTCCAACTGTACCCTTCAGGTCAACTCCGGGTTTCGCTTTAATAGGCAGCTTTCAGTCCTGACCCCTGGGTGCCAGTTACACTAGAGCAACCAAAGTCTCATTAGGAAGCAATCTTGTCCACTGGGAGGTTCTCATGAGAATATATTGAAGATAATTTTTACTGTATTGAGAAAACTGGTAGCCTCATTAGACTTTTTTGTTTTTTTGTACTGGAGATTGAATCCAGGGGCATTCTACCTCCAAGCTATTCCCTCAGCCCTTTTTATTTTGAAACAGGGTCTCACTAAATTGCTAAGGGTCTTGCTAAGCTGCTGAAGCTGGCCTTGAACCTGTGATCCTCCTGTTTCAGCCTTACAAGTACTGGAATTACAGGCATGTGCCACCAAGCCTGGCTTGACTGACTGCTTTAAAAACAGGGAGGTGGTCTAGGGGAAAGGGAGGGGGGAGAGTGAGAGTCAGTGAAAGAATTACTACCATCAGCTTTGTGTACGTATGTGAAAATACCAATGTCAATCTTAGTATTCTGTATGGCGAAGGGGAAGTAGGGGGAGGGCCACCAAGTGCTGTGTGCACGTATGTCACTGTCAGCATGACCAACATTGTGGTGTGAGACTATAAAGCCCCAATAAAAGCATATTTTAAAAAACATTTCATGTATGTGTGGTGTTTTTTACAGCTTGTTCCATAGAACATTAATTATGTTGGCTATTAATAGGAAGGATTCCATTTTCAAATAGATGATAACTTACTTGAAGCTCTAGGGTTATACTTTTTAAACAATTTCTTTACTAAAAGTCTTCTGCATGTCTTCAATATGTTCCTGTGTATTCTGTATACTGCAGGGAGATGGGTCACACAGAGTCTGTCCTCAAAATATACGTGTGTTGAAGAATTTTCTGGGTGGAGCACTGCACAGAACCCATTTCGAGAGGTGCTGCGCCACCCCTCAACACTTACAAGGCTGCCCGTGAGGGAGGGCTTGCTTCCTGGTGCTCAGGTGCCCTGCGGTGACCCCCACTGTGAGCACAGGAGGTCACTGGGGCATGTGAACACTTGCGGGCGGTTTCCTGGCTATTTCAGTCAGCACTGTTGTTGTGGTGACCCAGATGCCCGACAAGCACAACTCAGAGGAGGAAAGCTTGACTGGCCTCAGAGTGGCGAGGTTCAGCCCATGGCTGGCTGCCTCCAAGGCAGAGGCTGCACCGGCAAGGCATGGTGAGGATGGAGAGGAGAGCCGCTCCCCATGGCAAGGCATGGCGAGGATGGAGAGGAGAGCCACTCTCCATCAGGCAGACAGAGAGAGGCCATGCTCAGCTCACAGCGGTGGCTCAGAGGGTGACGGGAGGGTCCCGGAGGCATACTCAACTCCCAAGGCCGTGCGTGCCCAGTGATTCGCCCCCTCCAGCCGTGCCCCACCTGAGCCTGGCTGCAGCGCCCACCACAGGAGGTTCTGGGGATGTTCCAAACCCTGACTGTAACACCAGCACTGACCAGTGAGATCCCAGGGGCCACTCCATAGCCTTCTGGACTCTTCCCTAACGGTTCTCTCCTTGGACTAATGACAAGTTCTGAACGTGTGGTGAAACTCTCCCTGAGATTCCTCTTAACAGCGTAGACATTCCTATGGATTCAAATCACCACATCCTCAAGGGGACGCTTGCAGGAACTGATCTAGCAGAACCACCAGGACCCCCAGCACCTGCTGGGCTGGCCCCGGCCAAGTGGCTATCGGCAGCTCAGGGCAGCTGAGCAGAGGGCAGAATGCCACAGGGGATGGACGTGTGCAGACACCCTCAGGGGCCTGTCTTGGGTTTCTCTGCACCTCCATTCCCCCCCTCTGTTCCTCTTTGAGTTCACTTTGTGAGGCTCCTCTGCTGAGATGTTGCTGGCATGGAGGGCGTTGGTTCCAGACTGGGAACCAGCGCTGAAGACCAGTACCACTGCTACTATTCACGTGAATATTTCTATCAGACATTGAAGATAACATGTGCTGAGCATCTAATTTCTACTTGGCACTTTCATTCGCATGCTCTCATTTAAACTTGAAGACAATTCTGTCAGGCAGTGAGCTTGCTTTCCCATCCAGAAAGAAGCTCAGGGGAGCAGAGACACAGCAGGGAGAGAAAGACACTGGGGCTAATACCAAAGCCTAGGCTCAACTGCTATACCTCAGCCCCAGGGGACAGCCTATGGAATCTTCCTGTTCTCTGGCATATTCTAGAAGGAATGCAGCACAGACAAGACCTGCACATCAATCACCTACACACACAGGAATCTCCAGCAGAACTATTATAAAGGGGCAGGCAGACTACACTGTCCATCAAACTCTACACTTGACTTACTCTACCAAAAGCCCAAACTCCAGACAAGTATGCCCAAACCACAAAAACTTAATAAAGGGACGATGGTCAAGAATGTAAGAGACCAAACTGGCTGCAATGACAGACAGAGCAGCAGCATTAGGCAAGCCAAGATGCAGGAGGCTCTTGAACATGGAGGTCTGGCAGCGGGGGCACAGAAGGATGGCAATGTGGATGAGAAATGGCTTGACAAGGGTTTTTTCACATGTGGGTTGTTGGAATTACAATTTCGTCAAAGATCTTAATGGCAAATAGCCTTGATCACTTCTAGGCATATCACATTTCTTTCTGCAAGAAGAGAAGAAAGATTTGAAACCCTGTACCTAATTATCTCTTCTCTTAGGAAGAAAGTCTTTGAGAAAATAACACTTGCTTTAATTTGGAGGGGTGTCATCTATTCACAGCCAGGGAGATTGAAAAGAATATTGAAAGGGAAGTAAGAATGGGCAACTAGGTCATTTCCTGCTTTCTCTTTAATCAGTCTATGTATGTGTGTGTGTGTGTGTGTGTGTGTGTGTGTATATGTTGTGGGGGGGATAGTGGGAATTAAATCCAGGAGCATTCTATCTCCGAGCTATACTCTCAGCCCTTTTTATTTTTTATTTTGAAATAGGGTCTCACTAGGTTGCTGAGGAGTCTCACTAAGTTGTGGAAGCTGGCCTTGAACCTGCGACCCTCCTGTCTCTGCCTCCCAAGTACAGGGATTACAGGCATGCATCATCATACCTGGCTTCAGCTATAATTTTAAAATAAATCCAGAGGTCAGCTGGGCATGGTGGCACCTGTAATCCCAGTACTTGGGAGGGAGAGACAGGAGGATCACAGGTTCTCAGCCAGCTTCAGCAACTTAGTGAGGCCTTCAGCAACTCAATGAGATCCTGTTTCAAAATGAAAAATAAGATAGGCCTGGGGGTATAGTTCAGAGGTAGAATGCGTCTGGGTTTAATCCCCAGTACCACAAAAATAAACAAATAAATAAATTTAAGTTCAGAGGTCATTAGGTACTTCTACATTCAAAGGTAAATGAAAGGAAAAGGTGTTTGAATAATTTCTTGGTTGCTGCAGTTTAAAATCATCTACATTTCTCCTATTAATGAAAAGAATCAAGAGGGGACCCTACCAGAAAATCCCTGTAGTTTGGGAGAAAGTATTCTATGGTACATGAAATATATAATAATTGCTCTACTTTAAGCTCTTTTTTGAAACTAGAGTTCATCACAGAAACACGAGTTTAAAAGTCAATCATCATGCCATGAATTGCACTGCCATAAAAGCAAGCCATTCTCTTCTGCTTAGAAACAGGAGCAAAACGAGCGCATATGCAGACGCATGCCTCAGGACCTCGGTGCAGTGGTGTATTTACCTGTATAAATATTTAAAGTCAGACCTTTGAATTCATAATGAAGCAGCACACCACTTTACAAAACAAGGTACTAGTAAATTTAGATGCACAACAAACAGGAGTCTGTTCAGAATACTAATTGCTGCTGTTGATATTCTAAACCTAAAAAAAGTAATTATATCATTCAGATTCCATCTAAACACACCTAACACATGTGCAGAAATCTTAATAGATTGTGATGAAACCTGACTGGTAAAATTTTTAAATTACCAGACAGGTTTTGTAACTGAGGCACAAGTGAGCTTCCTGCCTGGCACTGCCCCGCCCCCATTCTTATTTTAGTGATATTCCTTCAGTTACTCAGGAAAGAAAAGAGTCAAATCAGAAACGTCTGTATTTGCCATTTCAGGCCTGGGTGCTCCCTGGGAGACTGGCCATCCTCATACAGGTGCAGTGTGGGAAGACAGGTGGTGGCAGACGCGCAGGGGTGCGAACGTCTAACACCAGGATGGAGAGAGGCGAGGGGACCTGGTTCTTTGCCCGCTCTTACTGTTAAGTCTCCTGCTCCAGCAGGCAGGAGTGGAATACACTTGTGAGGGCTACAAACCACCAACCTAGACTGCTCTGATCATGTAACAAGCCTGCATTCTGCCTTTGACAATGTTAGACAAAGGCAGCTTTACCTGTGATCGGGACCTCTGCAGACGTGCTTTCTTCCTTACTCTCCTCTCCGCAGCTACTTGAAACTTCTGAAAATTAAACACGTGGTAATAAAAACGTATTACAGAGTTTGGAGCAGATGGGTTTTGTTTATTTTCTTTCACTCTTGGGTGGGTGCTAGGGGCATGGCGAGCAAGGGCTCATCACTGTGCGTTACCCCAGCCCCGCTCTGGCTCTGGGGCTTTAGCTGCCATTCATTTTATTTTTCACTGCCTCTCCAGTCCTGTTTTTGGTTAGTTTATTGCTTGTCTGAAACAGCACTCTTCCTAAATGGAAACTTATTCTAAAACTAAGGTGTCTCTGTGTTGTTTCATGCAAAATAAGTCGGACATCTATCACATTTGGGTGGAACTTAAGAAAAAAGTGAGCCTTAAACCCTATGCATGGAAACTGACTTTTGAGTAGCTTCTAAGCAACTCATAGCTGTCTTGGGATATCATTAAAGTGGTTTACTGGCATGACTTGTCAGTAAGGCTAAAATAACCACAATTTCGAAGTATTAAAGAAAGATTATTAAATTCTGGGGCATAAATTCATTGATTCTTAATCATCTGTTTGGATTTCGATAAGGTTCTATTATAATTTAAAAGAATGTTTAAAATTATGAGTGAATTCTATTAAGTGATATAAAAACTTCACAGTACTTTTTAGAATAATTTTAATGGAATCAACTTCATTTTTATGGGATCAAAATGATCTCCTGCCAAGTGAGTGGGTTTGTTACGATTTCATGGCTTAAACTCTTATTTCATTTGAAAGACAGAGGTGCTACAGACCTAGAATTACATTTCCCATCCCTGTTAGACTAAAGAACATCAGTAGCTATGGTAAGTGATACACAACAAATAACCATGCACCTTAAAATGAGAGGCATCCTCTAGTCAGCAGTTTTATAGGTTTACCTTGAGGGGGAGGAGGCTGCCTGGACTCTGGATGCCTTTGCTGTGGACAGCCTCTTTCACAACAGTTATCTCGCTGCCTCGTAGGAGCACTGCTGAGCAACAGAGAGGGTTTCGCTTCCTCAATTCCACTACTGTCATTCAGACTAGATGGCAAGCTGCAAGGTGATGCGTCACTGTGAATGGCCGCCCTACGGCCGCCCTCTTCATTCAGGGCTTTTCTCAATGATGCTGCTGCCTACAGTGGTTCAAAGAAAGCACAAAGAAACCAAGCAATCATAATCACATTCTCCTTGCACTCAAACACTCACAGCCTTCAAATATGATTCTGGGTTAAACCTTACTTAGAATTTAATTTGCTTCCTGACATTAACCAAAATTAAAATGTCCTTAAGATAAAGTAACATCTGTTTATTTTCCAGTATACATTTTTTTCTTTTGTGGTACATGGGATTGAACCCAGAGGCATTCTACCTTTAGCTACACCCCCAGTCCGATTTTACTTATTTGGAACAGAGTCTCACTAGGTTGATGTTAGTCTCACTACTTGCTGAGGCTGTCCTCAAACCTGCAATCCTCCTATCTCTGCCTCCCAAGTACTGGGATTACAGGTGTGCGCCACCACACCTGGCTCTCTAGTGTACTTTAATTCTTCACAACCATTTACACTCATAATGAAATATTTTTTTGAGGAACAAATATTATGTGACCTTATTATATCTTCTACTTGTGAAGCATGTATATGAGCCATGACCAGCTCTGCTCATCTGGGTTGTTTTATCCTCCTTCGATCTCTACTAAAGTCAGAGCCCCAAACGTTCCTTCTGAAAGAAAGACCGGCGCTTTCACGGTGCGAATCTGATTTCCCAGGTGCATAGCACAGTCAGTTTGGACTGAGAAGAGATCTGGAAAAATATGATCTTGCACTCGCCCAACCTCCTAGAAATGACCCCTAAACCTCCCCCCAATGGGAAGATTGTGAAAAACTTTGTGGCTAAGGATGATGTACTAAGCAAAAAGATAACTGACCTGACTCTAAATCCTAATCTCCAATCAAGGATAAAGATGGTCTTTAAGATAAAGACGGCACTTGGCCTTTAACTCTGCTGGGGGCTGGGGAAGTTTACCTGCCACACTGCCTGACTTTTTCAAAAGGCACTAGATTCTTACTTAAATAGGGGGACAGAGATTTTATCACAGGCAACTTGAGCGATGAAGAAAAAGTGGCAATCAAGAGGACCTGGGTGAGTACCCATATCTTTTAATTTCCAGGTCAACATAAAGATCGGCTGACAACGAAGGCTAAACCTTCAGCAGATAACACTGACTGTGTCCTCCCGTGTCAGAGTGCTCTGTCCCACCTCCCGCTAGGCAGCGGCCATCTGCCGACGTAGCTGGAGAGGAGCTTGGGGGTAGTAGGGTGACTCTCAGCTTGCCAATGACAGTAAAAATGGGGCAGTGTCTAACCCAACCTGTAAGGAAAGGCTCCAGACTCAATCATATGAAGAGCAGAAAGAGACAAGCCTTGCAGGTCATCGTTAGTCCACAGCTGTATGGGTAACAGCGCAATTATTCAGTGAACGAGGAGGAAGGAATAATATTTCTTTGTAATTAACACGAGAGTCACTGAAGCGGAGTGTGGGTGACCTGGCTTGCATGCGGGGCTCTGAGGCCCTCCAAGGCCACTCCCTGCCTTTGGACCTGACATCCCTGCAGGTGTCTTGCCTTCCTGGACCCAGGGCCTACGCTTGGAGCCAGGGTAGAGAAGGAGGTAACTAAGGAATTCGAGTCCTTTGCCAAGGACGTGGGGTGAAGTTAGTTTTGCAGGTAGGACCTTTCTGCAGGCCAGTTCAGTAAGCAGGAGCTTTTCCTCTATTCCTGTAAACTAGTCCCCGGATTCTCCTCCAGTTATCCACACTCTGTTGGAGCTAGCTGCTCGGCACCCCTCCTTCGGCAGGTGGCATTCTGGCGCACAGTCTTGTCTGCCCCGAACCCGGACAAGGCTCATTCCATCCCAGCCGCTTCACGGACTCTCCACAGTGCCCGCTTGCACAACTTGCCCCGGACAGACATTGCTTCCTCAACTGCCATCTCTCAACTGTCCATGTGATTCTCAAATATGGATTTCTAAATTAATTACTTTGTATAATAGCTACACACAATAATTTACTGACATGACTTAATTACTTTCTTAATATACACTTTAAAAATAAAGTTATTATAAAGGACTATTGGAAGTTTTTGTACTTTCTACTGTAGAATTTGAAATGTAAAGATTCAGTTTTTTCTTTTCCTTGGAATACTGAGAATTGAACCTAGGGGCACTCTACCGTGGAGCTCAATCCCCAGCCTGTGTTGCTTTTTATTTTGAGACAGGATAGTGCTAAAGTGCCCAGGCTGGTCTTGAACTAGCACTCCTCCTACTTTGGCCTCCTGAGCAGCTGGGATTACAGGTGCCACCACATGCCATGTAATCTGGCTAAGATTCGGAGGTTCTTAAGCAATTTAAAAGAACCTGCCTTATAATTCCTCTCTCTCTGCCTTATAATCCACTGCTCTGGATTATCAGTGACTCAGATGACTTCTCCTACAACTCTCTGCAAGGCATCAGGATCAAAATGAAGTCATGTGTATCAAACTAACAAACCGGAGCCAACAGGCATGAGGAAGCCCTCACACATGTATCCTGTGGCAGGATAGCCACACACATGCTGACATGTCATTCGCACAAGGATACTTGCCCAACACTGGCTGTCTCCACAACGAGTTAACAGCAGCGCCTGCAGTGAGCTCCTTTAACCTGCGGTCTTTGTCTCAAGACATCTTATGAGGACCTCTCCTCTTTTGAACACTTCTCTTTTTATTTTATTTTTTTATTTTTGTGGTACTGGGGATTGAACCCCAGGGGCATTCTACCTGAGTTACACCCCCAGCCCTATTTTATTTTCTATTTGGAAACAGGGTTTTGCTAAATTGAACAGGGCCTCACTAAGTTGGTGAGGCTGGCCTTGAACCTGTGACTCTCCCATCTCAGTCTTCCAAGTACTGGGATTACAGGTATGCACCACAACACCCAGGTCTCTTTCTTTTTTGATAGAAATGTTTATAAAAAGCACTTATCTTTCAAGATAACTCTATAGACAACTTCTCAAAGATGAATAATTTATATCATAAAGATTTTGGTGGATGATCAAGTTGCAATGCTAGAATGGTTGGTTTGATTCTACTGGACCATGAACCAACAGAGAGCAGTGGATCTGCCCAGCTGTTCATCTATAAAGAAACACACATTATAAGTCCTTCATAAGCAGGTAATAATGACAAGCAGGGTCAGAAACAAAAGTCAGTCTCAGACCAGGACTAGTAATAAGATTTCTAGTCAAAAGCAGCTTTTGTGGAGTCAGAGAAAACATCTGTAATACATTCTAAGATGTAATGTTTGCAGATGTCCCAGAAATGTGTATTTCTCAGGAAGCCCCACTTTGAAGGAGCTTGTCTAAGAGAAAGGAAACTAACTCACACCTGCCAACGAATACGAGCTCAGAGAGCTATCAGTGAGCTGCTTCATATCCCTCCCGCTGGGATGCAGCGGGGTCTGCACACAGGAGCTCACCACTGAGAAGTACTGCCAGGTGACAGTGTCACCACGAGCCTTCTCCAAGTGCTTATGCGTGCACGGGTTTTTAACTAGGCCTCTCTTTGAATTACATACACTTAAGAGTCCAGAAAGAGGGACCAGAGAGTGTTCCCCGTTCTCAGCAGCCTGGAGCATAAGTCCATCCTAACAAACCAGTCTCTCATCTTTCTGCCTTTCCAGGAGCAGGAGATGGAGAAGGGGCTTGGAAATTAAATGCCAGGAAACAAAGTGTCTGTATCTGTAGAATGACTGGCATTGATACTTCCTATTAAAGATCTTATGGCAAGCCCGGCATGGTGGCAACGTTTATAATCCCAGCATTCGGGAGGCTGAGACCGGAGGATCCGGGTTCGCGGCCAGCCTCAGCTACCTAGTGAGGCACTCCGCAACTTAGTGAGACTCGGTTTCAAAATAAAGAATAAAAAATAGGGCTGGGGGTATAGCTCGGAGGTAGAATGCCCCTGAGTTCAATCCCCAGTACCGCAAAAAAAAAAAAAAAATCTTATGGCAAATAAAGCACTCTATGAACTACATGTTGTAGTATTCCTAGAATCGCTGCCTTAATTCTACTAGAATTTTCCTTAAAGTTCAGTTTAAATATGGGTCCTTTTATGTTTAAAACCACAAGAGTCATCCAGATTGATACAATCTATATCAAGAAATGTATCAATTATGATATTCCAATGCATAAACATCATTAAGAAAAAGGAAAGGCAAAGGTCTAGTTGCTAAAACTACTGCAACAAAATGTACAAATTTATATTGTAAAAGTTCTTGTACTGGCAGAGCATGGTGGCACACACTTACCCAGTACTTGGGAGGCTGAGACAGAAAGATCGTAGGTTTGAAGCCAACTTCAGCGACCTAGTGAGGCTCTCAGCATTAGCAACTTAGCGAGGCCCTGTTTCTTTCTCTTCTTCTCTTTTTTTTTGTGGTGCTGGGGATGGAACCCAGGGGCATTCTACTTCTGAGCTATACCTCCAGTCCTATTTTTAGTGTTTCTTTTTTTTTTTTTTTTTTTTGCGGTACTGGGGATTAAACTCAGGGGCATTCTACCTCCGAGCTGTACCCCCAGCCCTAGTTTTTATTCTTTATTTTGAAACCGAGTCTCACTAAATTGCGGAGTGCCTCACTAGGTAGCTGAGGCTGGCCGCGAACCCGGATCCTCTGGTCTCAGCCTCCCGAATGCTGGGATTACAAGCGTGCGCCACCACGCCCGGCTAGTGTTTCTTTTGAAACAGGGTCTCACTACATTGCAGAGGGCCTCACTAAGTAGCTGAGGCTGCCTGCAAACCCGGATCCTCCTGTCTCAGCCTCCCAAGTACTGGGATTACAAGTGTGCGCCACCACGCCCAGCTGAGGTTGTGTTTCAAAATTAAAAATAAAATAGGTCTGGGGGTGTAGCCTGGAGGTAGAAGGCCCATGGGTTCTATCCCCAGTACTACAAAAATGAAATAAAATAAAAAGTAAAAGTTCTTATACGTCAGTAAGAAAAAAGTATTACTTATCTAATAGAAAAATGAGCAAAGAACATGAACTGGTAAATTATAAAGGAAGAAATACAAATGGCTAACGAACAGGTAGGAAAAAAGTGTGACCTCAATTGTAATAAAAAGGCCAAATGAACAAAAAAATTGGATGTCATTTTCACCTTCATATTGGTTCAAAAATTGATGGTATTTAAGGAATCAGAGAAATGACATTTTCACTCCTCACACTGCTGATTCTGATGCCCTTCCAGAGCGAGGTCGAGCGATGCATAGCACAAGCCTGAGAGATGGCGCTACCTTTGACCTCATAATTCTATACCTCGAAATTCACTCTAAGGAAACATAATGTGTACTAAAAGTTAAAAATCAAATGCTCTCCCTAATATGTGGAAGCTAGGGAGAAAATGGGACATAAGAGGGACTCCAGGTGAAGGAGAATTCTTAGGTGAACAAAAAATTTGACTTAATGGAAGGTAACGGGAGGAGGGGGGGACACCCTAATGAGCATGATGTACTTATAAGATCACATCAAAGTCAATCACTAAACTG
>PVLC010048032.1:0-10739 GCA_004027655.1 Graphiurus murinus
CCACCAGCCCTATTTTTTATTCTTTATTTTGAAACCGAGTCTCACTAAGTTGCAGAGTGCCTCACTAGGTAGCTGAGGCTGGCCGTGAACCCGGATCCTCCGGTCTCAGCCTCCCGAATGGTGGGATTACAAGCGTGCGCCACCACGCCCGGCAGTTTCTCAAAATTCTATAAGCAGGAAAGAAGCTTCCTCTAGTCATGTTCTAAATTGTTCTCTAACTCAGTGATAATCAAACTTATTTGTTAATTAACATATTTGTTTAGAGTGTACTATGTCATACACAACTATTATTATACCTATATATTCACCTATAATAAAATACTGCAAAAATTAAAATTAAAATGATGTCATAAAAATAGAATAATGAGTGTGTGTGTGTTACTTGGGATTGAACCCAAGGCATTCTATCTCCAAGCTACACCCCCAGCCCTATTTTTTATTCTTTATTTTGAAACAGAGTCTCACTAAATTGCTGAGGCTGGCTGGGAACCTGTGATCCTCCTGTGTCAGCCTCCCAAGTACTGGGATTATAAGAGTGCGCCACCACGCCCAGCCCAAATGTTTTAAAAGTAATTCTTGATTGTGTTATTAATAGTACAAAAACAAAAATTTGCTCTTATTATAAATAACATGATTAACTAGATGCAATTTCAAAATTAATTTAATGTTTTGTGGTACAGTGACTTTAAAATCTGATTCAACTCTGATGCATTGTTGGTGGGATTGCAAATTAGTGCAACCACTCTGGAAAACCGTGTGGAGGATTCTCAGAAGAATGGGAATTAACCTACCATATGAGTCTGCTATACCACTCCTGGGTATCTACCCAAAAGAAATGAAATCAGACTACCAGAGCAATCCATACATATCTATGTTTTGTTTGTTTGTTTGTTTGTTTGCGGTACTGGGGATTGAACTCAGGGACGTTCTACCTTCAAGCTATACTCCCAGCCCTATTTTTTATTTTTTATTTTTGAAACAGGGTCTCACTAAGTTGCAGAGTGTCTCACTAGGTAGCTGAGGCTGGCCGAGAACCCGAATCCTCCGGTCTCAGCCTCCCAAATGCTGGGATTACAAGCATGTGCCACCACACCCCGCTGGGTATCTATGTTTATAGCTGCACAGTTCATAATTGCCAAACCATGAAACCAGCCAAGTTGTCCATCAACAGATGAATGGATTATAAAACTATGAGATATGTACACAGTAGAATTCCATTCAGCCATAAAGAAGAACAAAATCATGTCATTTGCAGGGAAATGGATAGAACTGGAGAATATTATACTAAACGAGATTGAGTCAGTCACAAAAAGTGAAAAGTTGGATGTTCTCCCTGATATTTGGAAGCTAGGGAGAAAACAACGAGACATAGGAGGGACTCCAGACAAAGGAGGAGAAGACTTAGATGAGGGGAAAAAGGCAACCTAATTGAGGGACATGGAGGGGAGAGAGGGAAGTACCTCAATGGACATGATGTACATGCACAAACTTATCAAAGTCAATCACTGTGCTGAGCACGGGAAGAAGGGAAGGGGGAGGCAGTGGGGTGGGAGCTGGGGGAGGCTCAATGAGTGCTGTGTGCACATATGCCTCTACCACCCTGAACCCCATCAAGATGTATGACTACAGTGCACCAATAAAAAATAAATAAATACCTGATTCAAGTTAATACTGATAATTGGCTTGACAGCTCTGAATGTTGGAAGAGTCATATCACAATTATATAAAATAATACTTCAGATGAGTTTCATTGTTAATGATAATGCATGTAAGTCTACATTTGCATGTTCTTTTATCCTTCAGATTTCCCCTGGGACTATGATTTTTCCCTGGTATCCGGGATAGATAATGAACTTGGACTTGAAGTAGAAATGTCAGCTCTGTCGTTTTCTTACTGCTCACTTGGGCTTACATTATGAGAAATAATTGTGTGTGAGTGTGTGAGTGTGTGTGTGTATGTGTGGCACTGGGATTGAACCGAGGGGCATTCTACCTCTGAGCTATACTCTTGGCCTTTTGTTGTTGTTTGTTTTGAACCAGGGTCTCACTAGGTTGCTGAGGGCCTCGCTAAGTTGCTAGGGGTGTCATCCAACCTGTGTTCCTCCTGTCTCAGCCTCCCAAGTACTGGGATTACCGGCATGTGCCACCACACCCAAGTAGAATTAACCTTTTCAGTCACTGGTCAGGCTCTGAGTGTGAGGTCCAGGTCACCTATTCCAGAACACAGAGCTGCAAGGTGTTAGTACATACTCAACACAAAGCTCCTGTGAGAAAGCCTTGACCGACCCTCTAGTCTCCCTCAGGATGCAGCTCACCAGAGTGAGTGCCTGGCACAGGGACCAGATCTTCGCTTCACTAGCATGTATCTCTCTGTTAAACATTAATGTTACGGTTTGGATCTTAATTGTTCACCAAAGTCTGCAATGCTCACGGCTTGGTCGCCACGCCTTGGGAGGTGGTGGAATCTTTAGGAGGTGGGGCCTTGTTGGGGGAAACTAGGTCATTGGAGACATGCCCTTGGAAGGGATGCTGAGATCCAGCCCTTCCTAGCTCACTCTTTGCTTCCTGGCTGTGATGAGGTGTACATCTCTGCTCCACTGCGTTGTCCCTACCATGAAGATTCTGCTATGGTCCCAGGCACAAACGCAATGGATCCAACCAACCGTGGACCAGAACCATAAGCCCAAGTAAACCTTTTCTCCTTGTAAGTTGCTTATTTCAGGCATTTTGTCACAGAGATGAAAAGCTGACTAACATAATGAAGAAAGATTAATTTTCATGATGACACATGCCTGTAATCCCAGCTACTTGGGAGGCAGAGGCAGGAGGATCACAAGTTGAGGCCAGCCTGGGCAATTTAGTGAGAGCCTGTCTCAAAATTAAAATAAAAAATAAAAAAATAAAAAAAATAAGCTGGGTGTGGTGGTGCACACTTGTAATCCCAGTACTTGGGAGGCTGAGATGGGAGGATCGGGGTTCGCGGCCAGCCTCAGCTACTTAGGCCCTCCGCAACTTGGTGAGACCCTGTTTCAAAAAAAAGAATAAAAAATAAGGCTGGAGGTGAAGCTCGGAGGTAGAATGCCCCTGGGTTCAATCCCCAGTACCACAAAAATAAATAAATAAATAAGTAAATAAAGAAGGCTAGGGATGTAGCTTAGCGTTTTCCTAGTTTGCACGAGCTCCTGGATTCCATCCCTAGTACCACCTCCCCAAAATATAAGGATTGATATTTATTTATTTATTTATTTATTTATTTATTTATTTATTTATTTAATGCTGAGGATAAAATTCAGGGCCTCACACATGCCAGGTAAGTGCTCTGCCACTGAGCTCCGTCCCCAGCCTGGTATATTCCTTCTATTGGCCAGTGGTTCTTTGTACATACATTTTGAGGTTCCCTATCCTATATTAGAAATTATTCCTCTGGACCAATCAGGTTAAGAAGAAATCTGGTTAGAATTACTGGTTTCAGTAAAAACAAAGAAACAAGCAGAATAAACACAATTACTGACTAATGAGAAAAACAATTGCGCTATAATTTTAAAACATAATACTTTTGATCAATAGAGGAACATTTTATTCAAGATAATGTCTTTTCTTTTTTTAATTTAGAAAATATTATTTATCTCAACATGTGGCAAGCACAGTATTGGTACTCTTTTTTCAGAGTTTTATTGGTGCAATTTAGTAAGATAAATTTAATTTCTAAGTGAAAATTATTTACTTGAGCAAATATTCTTTAAATTGATAATTAGCCTGTCTCTCCCTCCCTCTTCCCCTACTATTTTTTGTGATATTGAAGATTGAATCCAGGGGCATTCTACTTCTGAGCTATACCTCCACCTCTCCCCTTTTTTTTTTTTTTTTTTTTTTTTTTTTTTTTTTTTTTTTTTTTTTTTTTTTTTTTTTTTTTTTTTTTTTTTTTTTTTTTTTTTTTTTTGAAACAAGGTCTTGCTATGTTGCTGAGAGTCTCACTGCAATCCTCTTGTCTCAGTCTCCCAAGTACAGGGATTACAGGAGTATGCCATCATTCCTGGTTTGCCTTTCCCTTTGTCTAAGGTATCTATCTATCTATCTATCTATCTATCTATCTATCTATCTATCTATCTATCTCCAGGGTAATGGACTTCATAGATTATCTGTTCATTCTGTGTTGAAAACTGAGTTGACTGTGTTCTCTGCTAATAGAGTGCTGAGAGTGCACTTTGGGCATGAGACCAGTGGTTAAAGAAATCAGAGAATTGCTTTTTAGTGGCTAGGTAGGAAAATGATACAAGACTTTAGATAGTCCCTACATCCATTTTTCCCTCTGCACAAATCAGAAGCCATTATCGTTGGAAAAGACATTCATGACCACAAAGTACTAATCTAATTCTACTTCACCAGAGGCAAAAATGAATTAAATGTTTTTGTTTGTTTGTTTGTTTTTCTGTTGTTACATAGATAGTGATGGAATCAGGATGGGCCAGTCTCTCCACTGCTGGTCCATATTTTCCACATTTTCTCCCTTTAGGAAGACTGTCCCGCAATTGCCCTTTCTAAGGTATTTTTATTTTATTTTATTTTATTTATTTATTTATTTATTTTTTTGCGGTACTGGGGATTGAACTCAGGGGCATTCTACCTCTGAGCTACACCCCCAGCCCTATTTTTTTTTTATTCTTTATTTTGAAACCGAGTCTCACTAAGTTGCGGAGTGCCTCACTAGGTAGCTGAGGCTGGCCGCGAACCTGGATCCTCTGGTCTCAGCCTCCCGAATGGTGGGATTACAAGCGTGCGCCACCACGCCCGGCTCCTATTTTTTATTGTTTATTTTGAAACAGGGTCTCACTAAGTTGCAGAGGGCCTCACTAAGTAGCTGAGGCTGGCCGCAAACCTGGATCCTCCAGTCTCAGCCTCCCAAATGCTGGGATTACAAGTGTGCGCCACCACACCGGGCTATCCAGGGGCATTCTATCTCCAAGTTACACCCCAGTCCTATTTTTTATTCTGTATTATTTTATTTCTTTTTTTTTTTTTTGCAGTACTAGGAATTGAACCTAGGGGCATTCTACCTCCAAGCTATACCCCTAGCCCAATTTTTCATTCTTTATTTTTGAAACAGGGTCTCATTAAGTTGTGGAGGGTCTCACTAAGTAGCTGAGGCTGACCATGAACCTGCGATCCTCCTGTCTCAGACTCCCAAGTACTGGGATTACAAGCGTGCACCACCATGCCTTGCTCTATTTCATTGTTTATTTTGAAACAGCGGTCTCACTAAGTTGCAGAGGGCCTCACTACATTGCTGAAGCTGGTCATGGACCTGCAATCCTCCTGTCTCAGCCTCCCAAGTATTGAGATTACAGACATGAGCTACCACTCATGGGTATAAAGCATCCTTTTTTGAGGTGACATTTGTCCTGGAATTTCATCTGAACTGCTTCACGAAACTTCAAGGTTGCCCAACACAAAGCATCCTGTCATTGCCTTCAACGAGCACTGCATAGTCGTGGTGCTGGTCCACGATCGCTGACCACGAGTGGTTGGTCTGATTGCTTTAGAACCCAGCCACTCCTCTTGACAGTCTATGACAATGTCCTATCCTATAATGTAGAAGCTATCAGGAAGAATAAGTTTGTTCTTTCAGGCTCTAAGACTATATTTACATCACAGAAAGAGCAGGGATCCCATCCATTGCATTTTGCAAAGAGTATGCAGTATATCGGGGTTGGTGGGGCATGATTATGCCTGAGATAATGTCGGCCTCCAGGGATCTACACAGAGTTTACAGTGCCTGCCTCCTTGACAGCTGAGCAGCTTGGGGAAATGGTGGTCACCCTGGGAGAGGGAGAAACAATAGGAGTCCTGAGAAGGGGTCACAGATTTCACTGTGGTCCTTCCTCGTGAGCAGTGGCAGGAATGGAATTTAGACAACTACAGAGCTGGGCATGGTGGTGCATGCCTGTAATCCCAGTACTTGGGAGGCTGAAATTGAAGAATCACAGGTTTGAGGTCAGCCTCAGTAGTTAGTGAGATCCTCAGCAACCTAGCAAGACCCCGGCTCAAAAAAAAAAAATAGAATAGGGCTGCAGGGTGTAACTCAGTGGTAGAATGCGGCTGAGTTCAATTCCCACAACAACAGGATGGCTATTTAGCCCATGTGATTTACTTAACCAGACACCCAAAGCTGGCCAATCCAAGCCCTGACTATTAGCAGCAGCACAGGTGATCATAGCCAAGGGTATGATTGGGAGATGCAAAGAGACCTGGGTGAGATGAAGGAATTTGCAAGCTGTGCGTTATTCTCCCTTTGGCAGAGAAGTAAAGACACTAGTCCAAGGTCACATGGTTTTTCATCAGGGCTCAAATTAGGGTGTCATTGACTTCAAAGCCCATGTTCATTCTGGGACACTGTACCAGTGAATAAGTAGACTAAATAAATAAATTGGGCTATTCATTTTTGTAGGAAATTACTCCCTGAGTAAAATAAACAAATAAACCAATAAATAAAATGACTCAGAGGAGCCTTCGTTATAGGTGTGCTCCTACCCGCACATAAATTCCCGGCAAAGGATGGAGCTGGGTCAACAATGCTGACCTCGTCGACGACAACACCTCAGTGTAACTTGTTCTCAGCCCATGTGGAGAAACGGGAGCGAGAAGTGACTCAGGGAGGGAAGGTGGGAGAGAGAACTGGGCGGCTGCCCCTTGCTCCCTTCAGCCTCCTGAGGACCTGGCCCAGGTACCACCTAGGCTGGCCCAGGAGCCATGATGGATGGAGGGACATTCTTACATGCTCCTCTCTACGATACATCCTGAGAAAAATTTTCAAAAAATAAATTTTTGAAAACCCACAGAGTGGGAGAAAATTTTTGCCAGCTACTCTTCTGAGACTAATATCTAGGATATACAGAGAACTCAAGAAACTCACAGCTAAGAAAACAAATAACCCAATCAAAAAATGGGAAAAGGATCTAAATAGACACTTCACAAAAGAAGAAATACAAATGGCCAATAAATGTATGAGGAAATGTTCAACATCATTAGCAGTCAGAGAGATGCAAATCAAAACTACTCTGAGATTTCACCTAACTCCAATCAGAATGGCAACTATCAAGAACACAAACAACAACAAATGCTGGCAAGGGTGTGGAGAAGTGGGAACCCTAATACATTGTTGGTGGGATTGCAAATCAGTGCAACCACTTTGGAAAACAGTATGGAGGATCCTCAGACGAATGGGAATGATCCTACCATATGATCCAGCAATACCTCTTCTGGGTATCTAACCAAAAGAAGGGAAACCAAACTATCAGACCAACGCATGTGTATCTATGTTTATAGCTGCACAGTTTACAATTGCCAAACTATGGAAGCAGCCAAGATGTCCATCAACAGATGAATGGATTACAAAACTATGGGATATGTACACAATGGAATTTTACTCAGCCATAAAGAAGAACAAAATCATGTTATTTGCAAGGAAATGGATAAAACTGGAAAACATTATGTTAAGTGAGATTAGTCAGTCACAAAAAGCTAAAAATCAAATGTTCTCCCTAATATGTGGAAGCTAGGGAGAAAATGGGACATAAGAGGGACTCCAGATGAAGGAGAATCCTTAGGTGAACAAAGAATTTGACTTAATGGGAGGTGAAGGGGGTACGGAGGACACCCTAATGAACGTGATGTACTTTCCATGGACACATCTAAGTCAATCACTAAACTGACCTTGAAAAGGAGGGAGGAGGAAGGACTGGGGTGGGAATTGGGGAAGGGTTAAATGAGAAATGTGTGCATGGATGTCTTTACCTATACTAGCTTGTACCTAACAAAAGTGTGTGATTACAATGCACCAAATAAGGGAAAGATGAAAAAAAAAAAGATTTGTTAAAGTTACACCCGGAGATTTTGGACCTACGTAATGCGGAGCCCATTTCTATTAACCTGGCAGAAACAGCTAAGACATTTGTAGATCGGCTTCAAGCCTTGGTCACTGCTGGCCCTCATTTACCTCCTTGCTAGGAGGAGTTATCGTAGCAACAGCAATAGTCATTCTAGGTTTATGCATTCTACCACTCATTGTATGCCTTGTGATCAATGCCTATGTTAGTATATAAGCAGATTTACATGGAATAAAAATGCAAGCACTGCCTTGTACAGGGCCTGGTAGTCAATGATGGGTTCGATTTTCTCAGGGCAAATCAACCTAAGACAGGGCTCGCTGAATGACTCATCGAGACCCCACAACGGGTAAGATTAAGCACCTGGTAGGAAACGACCTAAGACACGCACAGTCCTTCGTGCATTTTAAAATAAAAATGGGGGAGTTGTGGGAGCCCAGCTGGGCCATTTCCCCCCTGGCAGTTGCTATCTGCATATATGAGCAATTATACTGACTCTTCTGCTATGGCTACATTGGTGTCTCGAAGTCTGGAGATTGCCCCTAGGATGCGTAGATGAAAGACCCTCCTACTTCTTAGAAAGTAAATATATGACCCTAAAGGAGTATGATTTTATGACTCTAGAAAGTTTGCTTTACAAGGCTATGTTAAGAATGTGGGCTATACGTGTTAAACGAAGAAGTGGTGCTATTTGTGATCTGACAATGATTGATATGTCATAAATGTCTATGTAACCCTGTTGTACTCAAGAAATGTATAAAAAAATCTGTGCTGAAAAAATAAATATATAAATTAAAAATAAATAAATAAATTTTTGTGTATGTGTGTGTATGTTTGTGATAGTGGGGATGGAGCCCATGAACATTCTACCTCTGAACTACAGCCTCAGACCCATTTTACTCTTTATTTTTGAAACAGGGTCTCACTATATTGCTGAGGGTCTTGCTAAATTGCTGAGGTTGGCCCCTCACCTGTAATCCTGTCTTAGCCTCCCAAGTACAGGGATTACAGGTATGTGCCAGCACATCTGGCTGTTTCAAACACTTGAAAATGATTTTTTTCCCTACATCTGAGCATTTCCTTTCAAGTATTGTGATTATACTACATAAAACATAAATGAAAAAACTATATTCTCTCCAGCATTAAATGCTTCATTTTTGTAACATTTGCAGAAGAAGCAAGGGTCAAAGATTACAAACCATGGATGCAAAACTGCTAATTCGAGCTGGGCGTGGTGGCACACGCTTGTAATCCCAGCATTCGGGGGCTTGAGACCAGAGGATCCGGGTTCTCGGCCAGCCTCATCTACCTAGTGAGGCACTCTGCAACTTAGTGAGACTTGGTTTCAAAATAAAGAATTAAAAAAAAATAGGGTTGGGGGTATAGCTCGGAGGTAGAATGCCCCTGAGTTCAATCCCCAGTACTGCAAAAAAAAAAAAAAAAAAAAGAAAAGAAAAAAAAAGAACTGCTAATTCATACTAGTAGAGAAAAGAAAAGAAAAGAAAAAAAAAAAAAACAAATACAATTATAGAATTTTTTTCTTTGTGGTAAAATGTGTTAATTTAATTTAGCTTACCTCAAAACTCAGTCACTTCTTGTTGTTATTATTGTTGTTTGTGGTATTATGGATTGAACCAAGAGGCTTTCTACCTCCAAGCTACACTCCAAGTCCTTTTTATTTTTTATTTGGGAAGAGGGTCTCACTAGGTTACTGAGAGTCTTACTAAGTTGCTGAAGCTGCTCTGGAGCCTGTGATCCTCCTGTCTCAGCCTCCCAAGTACTCTGATTATAGGCATGCACCACCACACCAGCTTCTACCCAAATGTTCTTTACTTTTGTCTAAAATGATACCTACTGGGCTGAAGAATGTGTGAGCTTCAGGTATAAAAAGTAAAAAGTGAGAAGGCCTGACATGGGCATGCCTGGATGATCACAGGTTCAAGACCAGCCTCAGCAACTGGTCTTTTTGTTTCTTTGTTTGCTTTGAGTTTTATTTTATTTTATTTTATTTTTGGTACTTGGAATTGAACCCAGGGGCATTCTACCTCTGAACTACATCACCAGCCCTTTTTTTTTTTCTTTCGGTACTGGGTATTGAACCCAGGGGCATTCTACCTCCGAGCTACACCCCCAGTCCTATTTTTTATTCTTTATTTTGAAACAGGGTCTCACTAAGTTGCGGAGAGCCTCACTAGGTAGCTGAGGCTGGCTGCAAACCTGGATCCTCTGGTTTCAGCCTCCCAAATGCTGGGATTATAAATGTGCACCACCACACCCGGCTACCAGCCCTTCTTCTTATTTTTTGTTTGTTGGTTTGTTTTGAGACAGAGTCTTGCTAAATTGCCAAGGCTGACCTCAAACCTGCAATCCTCCAATCTCAGCTTCCCTAGTACAGGCATGGGTCACCATGCCCAGCAAACATCTGAATTCTTAAATCCTGCAACAGGGGTTGAAATTAGCCTTTTCACGTATCTACACTGGAGATAAGTTATTGTTAACTTAATAGACAGCACGGTGACTTCCCATCACTTTAATTGGACTTGGGTAATAAAAATACCCTTTGCTACTAAAAAAGAAATCCAAAATTTGAAAGTGGAGATTATTCAACCTCTTTATGGCAAAAGAGCAGTCTTTCAAAAGGTTGTCCTTCTCACAACAGAGGCAGATTTTATAGTCCTAATGAGGCACAGGAGTCAAAATCTATTCTTGAAATGTTTCCGCTCTCTCCAGTGCTCTCTGTTTAATTAGAATTACTCCCTAATCTCCCTAGCTAGCAATCTAATAGCCATTAGCAGAATTTATTTACTGTTTAACTTGCTGCTTAAACCTCAGGCTTGGTTCCAAGGATTTAGGCAG
>PVLC010048033.1:0-10891 GCA_004027655.1 Graphiurus murinus
CCTTCCATGGTCAGGAACCAGCTGGGAGCCCAGAAAACAGGCAGCAAGGGTCAGACCCTCTCCCCCAGTACAGATCAGAGCCAGGAAAGGTGAGGGATGATAAATCTTAAAGCAAAGCAACATAGTTTCGGGGTCCAGCCCACCTATTATTCTGGGCCAATTCCTAACTATCTCAGAAATTAATTCTCTGCTTAATACACGGTAACTGTTCATCATATAAAGCCATTCTCTCCCTTCTTCCAGCAAGGGAGACTCAAGTCCAGTCACTGTATTCATTTCAAGTCTAGGATGCCCACAGTCCTCCATTTCAGGTTAGATTTGATTCCTCATCTCCAAACTCAAGTGGAAAGTTAATCACTACCAATGATGCTCATATGAAATAGCTGGGAAAATACTACTTCATAGCCATTAGGACAGCTGTTGTAGGAGGGATCCCAGAAAATCCAGCACAATCTTGCCTGCCCTTACTTTCCCCTTGGCAAATCAGGTCCCTCGTTCCAAGCAGCCAAGTAACCCCTTTGCCTGCCTCTTGGTTCAGCAGTGTGAGAAGTCCAAAACAGCCAGATGACAGCCTCTCCTTCCAGTTAAATGTGGTCATTGTTGCATCTCCCAACAGAAGTAGTCCTCCGTTTTTCCTCTTTGCAGTGACTGTGCCATAGGTCTCCAGTTCCTCCCATGCTCTCTCCTTCCCTAACTTTTAACTATGGATTTATTACCCTATTGTGCATGCGTGCATGTGTGTTTCACTGGGCGATGGAACCCGGGGCATTCTACCTCCAAGCTACACCCCCAGCCTGACTTTATTTTTTATTTTGAAACAGGGTCTCACTAAGTCTCTGAGGGCCTCACTAAGTTGCTCAGGCTGGCTGTGAACCTGTGATCCTCCTGTCTCAGCCTCCCAAGTACTGGGATTATAGGCATGCACCACTGCACCCGGCCTGAATCTTTCAGAATCTGTTTTTTGTGGTGTTTGTTATTTATCTTCAGAGGAGTAGAATCACAAAATGCGTTGATATTGCTTGCTTCTTGCAGTCAACATGAGGAATTCAGTTTAGACATGTGGTTTTGACCTGTCTTAGACATGCATGTGGAAATGTCGAGTAGGCGGAGATCTGGCCTTGAGTTGAAAACGCAAATATGGGAGTCATCAAGCTATACATGGTTTGTTTTTCTCAGGATCCCCTTAGGAGACAGAAATCACACTTATTTTATTGAAATGTAGTATAATAAACATAATATGAAATTTACTACCTTAACCATTTTTTCTGTGTTCAGTTCAGTATTGTTACAAATATTCATATTGTTGTGCAACAGATCTCCAGAACTCCTTCATTTGAGAAACTGAGATGAATGCCCCTTAAAAACATCTCCCATTTTCCTCTGCCTTCAGCCTCTGGAAATCACCATTCCAACTTCTGTCTCTATGAGAGTGACTCTTTTCGATACCACATATTAGTGGAATCATGCAGTATTTGCTTTTGGTGTGTGTGCGTGTGTGTGTGTGTGTGTGTGTGTGTGTGTGTGTGTGTGTGTTACTTGGTATTGAACCCAAGGGCATCCTACCTCCTAGCTACACCCTTAGCCCTATTTTATTTTATTTTATTGAAACATGGCCTTGCTAAGTTGCTGAGAGCCTCACTAAGTTGCTGAGGCTGACTTTGAACTTGTGATCCTCCTGTCTGAGATCACAGGTTCGAGGCTAGCCTCAGCAACTCAGAGAGACCCTCAGCAACTTAGCAAGACTCTGTTTCAAAATAGAAAATAGGGCTGGTTGGGTGTAGCTCTGAAGTAGAATGCCCCTGGATTCAATCCCCCAATACAGGAAGAAAAAAAGGGGGGGGATGCTTCCCAACTCACATTATGAGGCTGAAATAACATCCATTGCAAATCCTAATAAGGACAGTTTGAGTGAGGAAAATCCCAGGTCAATCACAGCAGAATGGTAACAGATTGAATCTTTCAGGAAAATACATTATATGGCATGACTAAATTGTATTCATCCTAGTACAAATTTTATTTACTTCAGAAACTAAAGAAATATAACTCAGCCTATGAACAGATTAAAGAAGAAATCATGATTCTCATGTTTAAAGAAGTGAATTATTAAATTTCAATATCTGCGGCGTTCCCTTAACCAGTAAGGTCTAAGAGCAAGGCTCGGCCTGCTAAATAAGGGATGTATGACATTTCTCGCTTTACATTATTTTATTCTGGAAATTTGGGCTTTGCTTCCACATTAAAAGATTTTTAAGAGGCTCAGGATGTGGTACGGATTTAGTCATCAGGAGAACAAAGACCTAGGCCTGGTTCAGAGGTATCCATTAACTATACAAATACCGGCAGCTGAGTCAAGAGAACTTAGGTTTCTTATCATAAGTAAAGGAAGCTTCAAGACAGAGAACTTGCCAAACTCTCCACTTACCTAAAACTTTTTAACTATCTTTTAGCTGCCTGAGCAAATAGGAAAGATTTATCTAATGAATAGTTCTTCTTTGCTTTTAACCTTTAACCCTGCTCCTCCTTCGCTGTTCCTGCTCTCTACTAAAAGAATAATTCATTTACACTTTTGTATTTTTTCTGCTGCTCCCCTAATCTTAGCAAACACTATAGGAAATAGCCTTTCTAGTTAAAAATGTACCCACTTAACTCTAGGAAAAAACAAGGCTGTAAAAATTCTTCTTTTTGTATACCTTGTAATGAGCATAAATATGGATCATGAGATGAATTAAAACATGTGTCTTAACATACATGGTGTGTAAGCGTACTCTCACTCGCTCTCGACCTCGTCTCAATCTCCACCTAACAAGGGACCCCCAGGCTCTACCGCTTCTTTGAGGGCTGGCCCCCGGCAAATATCCATTTGAGATGCAATATTTACAATATTTTCCAGGAAGTCAAGAATTGAGGTTAAATTCTCATGCAAGTCTTTTTTATTGTCCATTTTTTTTTATTGGTGCATTGTAACCACACATCTTTGTTAGGTACAAGCTGGTGAAGGCATACATGCATTGTAACCACACATCTTTGTTAGGTACAAGCTGGTGAAGGCATACATGCACACATCTCTCATTTAACCCTTCCCCAATTCCTGCTACATTCCCTCCCCTTCCCTCCTTCTCAAGTTCAGTTTAGGGACTGACTTTGATATGTTTGTGAAAGTACATCATGTGCATTAGGGTGTTCCCCCCCATCCATTCAGTTAAGTCACCTCTTTGCTCATCTAAGGTTTCTCCTTCCTTGTCTAGAGTCCCTCTTATGTCCCACTTTCTCCCTAGATTCTGCATATTAGGGAGACCATATGATTTTTTTACTTTTTGTGACTGACTAATCTCACTTAACATAATGGTTTCCAGTTCCATCCATTTCCCTGCAAATGACATGATTTTGTTCTTCTTTATGGCTGAGTAAAATTCCTTTGTGTACATATCACATAGTTTTGTAATCCATTCATCTGTTGATGGACATCTTGGCTGGTTCCACAGTTTGGCAATTGTGAATTGTGCAGCTATAAACATAGATACACATGCATTGGTCTGATATTTTGGTTTCCATTCTTTTGGGTAGATACCCAGAAGTGGTATTGCTGGATCATATGGTAGGTTCATTCTCATTCATCTGAGGAGCCTCCATACTGTTTTCCAAAGTGATTGCACTAATCTGCAATCCCACCAACAATATATTAGGGTTCCCACTTCTCCACATCCTCGCCAGCAATTGTTGTTGTTTGTGTTTTTGATGATTGTCATTCTAATTGGGGTTAGGTGAAATCTCAAGGTAGTTTTGATTTGCATCTCTCTGATTGCTAATGATGTTGAACATTTCCTCATACATTTATTGGCCATTTGTATTTCTTCTTTTGTGAAGTATCTACTTAGATCATTTGCCCATTTTTGATTGGGTTATTTGTTTTCTTAGCTGTGAGTTTGAGTTCTCCGAATATTCTAGATATTAGTCCTCTATTGGAGGAGCAGCTGGAAAAAAATTTCTCCCATTATATGGGCTCTCTGTTGATGTTCTTGATAGTTTCCTTTGCTGCACAGAAGTTCTTCAGTTTAATGCAATCCCATGTATTGATCTTCCTTTCACTTGCTTGTGCCTTTGGGATCTTGTTGAGAAAGTTTCTACCTGTGCCTCTGAGTTGAAGTGTTGGGCCTATGCCCTATTCAAATAGCTGCAAGGTCTCTGGCCTGACTTCCAGGTCTTTTACCTATCTTGAATTGACTCTTGTGCAGGGAGAAAGTGGGGTTTATTTCCATTTTCCTGCATATGGTTAACCAGTTTTGCCAACACCATTTGTTGAAGAGGCTATCTTTTTTCCAGTGTATGTTTTTGGCTCCTTTGTCAAAAATCAGTTGACTGTAAGCACGTGAGTCTGTTTCTGAATCTTCTATTCTGCTCCATTGGTCTATGTGTCTGTTTTTGTGCCAATACCAAGCTGTTTTTATTACTGTGGATTTGTAGTAAAGTTTGAAGTCAGGTATTGTGATGCCTCCTGCATGGTTCTTATTGCTAAGAACTACTTTGGCTGTTCTGGGATTTTTGTTGTTCCAAATGAATTTAAGGACTGATTTTTGTATGTCTGTGAGGAGTGACCTTGGTAACTTAATGGGTATTGCATTGAGTCTGTAGATCACTTTTGGGAGAATGGCCATTTTGATGATATTTATTCTGCCTATCCAAGAGCATGGAAGATCTTTCCATCTTCTAAGGTCTTCTTCGATTTATTTTTCTTTTCTTTTTTTTTTTTTTTGTGTGTGTGTGGTACTAGGGATTGAACTCAGGGGCATTCTACCTCCGAGCTATACCCCCAGCCCTATTTCTGTATTCTTTATTTTGAAACCGAGTCTCACTAAGTTGCGGAGTGCCTCACTAGGTAGCTGAGGCTGGCCTCGAACCCGGATCCTCCAGTCTCAGCCTCCCAAATGCTGGGATTACAAGCGTGCGCCACCACGCCTGGCTGATTTATTTTTCAACTTTTTATAGTTTTCCTTATAAAGGTCTTTACCTCCTTGTGAAACTATACTCTTATGGAACCACCACCACAGTCTATACAGCATTGACATCACCTCCCTCGCCCTAATTTCCTACATGCCATGCAGCAAATAACCTCTTCACACAACGCAACCCCTGGACACTGGTAGCCACTGAACTTTTTTCTGTCATTATAATTTGACATTTTCCATGTCTTACTCATGTCATACAAATGGAATCATAAAGTGGAAAGTGTTTTACATTCAGCTTCCTTCATGAATGGGAACTCTGATGGGACCTCTGAAGGTGCCGTGTACAGTCTCTTGTCTTAGGTGTGGCTACCTGGATTCATTACTTTATAATCACTGACCTTGAACCTGTGATGCTTTTGTCAACCTCTCAAGATCTGAGATTACATGGGTGTACCTCTGCATCAGGCTTGGATACTCTCAATGATAAAGATTCTCAGCATGAGAACTGCCTTAAAGATTGTAGAAGACCATTCTTTTTCTTAGGAGATACATGCTGGTGTAATTTACGGCTGATATACCATAATGTCTTCAAGTAACACAATTCTGTAAAAAAAAAAAATAATAATAATAATATGTACTTCCCTAGGCAATCATAGTGGCCTTCAACTAGAGTCCCAGCTTCTTGGGGGGCTGATTCAGGGAGATCCCTGGAACCTAGGAGTCTGGGGAAAACCTGGATAATGTAGCGAGACCTCATTTCTTAAAAATGTAGAATTAACTGAAATTAGAGTTTAAAATACTCATAAACACAAAATAGGGAAATGAAATAAGTGTGCCAAAATATTCACTACTGGTATATCCAGGTGAAGGATCTATGGGGCTCTTGCATTTGCCCGCAACTCCTCGATATGTCAGAAACTTAAAAGATAAAATTTGGAGGATATTGTGGGCCATTTTGTTCCAATCAATTTAAAAATGCAGAAAAAGGTCTCCAATCTCTAGAAAACATAACTGGCCAAAATGATACAAGAAGGAATAGGGAATCTGAATCTTTATATAACCACCACACACACACACACACACACACACACACACACACACACACACACACACACACAAACATCAGGATTCCAAAAGCTTTTTCAGAAAAACTCCAGGATTCCCCAAGGAATTCTGCAAAGGACCTAGGAGGAAATTTCTTTACTTTGACAAACACCTGCAGAAAACTGAGAAAGACACACACTCCTCAACTCATGTTATGAGGTTGGAATAACCGCAATACCAATCCTGACAAAGGGCAGTTTGAGGGAGAAAAAGCCCAGGTAGAATACGTACATGACACAGAAGTAAGAATCACAGTTAGACAATGTTAGTGAACTGAGCCCTACAGGATACCTGAGGGAGAATGCAGGGCATGCCACGGATAAAATGGATTCATTCCAGGAACACAAACCTGTTTTAACTTTAGAAAATAAAGTAATATAATTCTGCTTATTCATAGATTAGAGGAGATAAATACAATCTTCATTTTCAGAATAAGCAATTAGGAGATGTCAATACCCACTTGAAATGTACTGTTTAATGCAGGCGTAGTAGTGCACGCTTGTACTCCCAGGACTTGGGAAGCTGAGACAAGAGGATTGCAGATTCGAGGACAGCCTCAACAAGTAGTGAGACTCTCATCAACTAAGTGACACCCTGTTTCAAAATAAAAATAATATAGGGCTGGGGGTGTAGCATTGAGGTAGAATGCCTCTGGGTTTCATCCTCAGTGCCACAAAGAAAAAAACAAGAAATGCATTATTTACAGTTTATTCCTAAAAAAGTCAGAATTATGAAAACATGATTTACCTACAGGTTGATGAATTTTTTAAACACAGACTGTCACGGAACCAGTATGACACTAAAAATATACAGCATTTTACTTGGAAGGCTGAGACAGGAGGATCGCAGGTTCAAGAACAGCCTAAGCAAGTAATGAGACTCAAATAAACCAAGCAAAACCCTGTTTCCAAATAAGAAATTAAATTGGACTGAGGGTGTAGCTCGAAGGTAGAATGCACCTGGGTTAGATCCCCAGTACCACGCACACACGCAAAAAATGTACAGTATTTCTATCACCCCAAATTACCTTCACACCATGTGGTAGCTGAGCCCATCGTTCAGCCCCCACAACCTGGCAGACAGTGATCTGTTTTTCCGTCTCTTCACTTTTGGCCTTGCCAGGTGCGGCACATCAGTGGAATTATACAGTAGGTAGACATTTGTATTTGCTTCCTTCATGAAAAGAGACTCACATGGGACCTCTAAAGGTGCAATGTAGTTTCTAGAGCTGGGTAGTAATTAGCTGTCAGGATCACTTTATAATTAATTATGTGCCAAATAAATAGTAGCCTTATGTTTCCTACACACGTAACATTTTATTTAACCAGATCAGATTTCATTTTTATACCTCACTAAGGGTTATTCCTTCAATACAAATCATTAATATTTCATGCAGAAGTGAGCAATTGTTGGACCAGTCAGGAGAGCTGTAAGTCAGGTGACCCCTGGAGGCCCAGGGAGGAGGAGGTGATTGCAGAGGGAAAACCAGAGGGTCCCAAGACTGCCAAGGCTGTGATTTTTCGCTCTGAGCGGTGGTCACCCAGCTTCCACCCCGTGAAAACACCAGGGCTCCGTTCCCGCTGTTATCACGCCACAGTGCGCCCTGGAATCCCACAGGTGTGGCACGCATCGCCACCCGGGTGGCCACAGTGTTCATGGCCACATCTGGCAAACACCTGTGCTGGCTTCATCCTCATAGGACATGGATGACTAGGAAGTGTGGATGGGGAAAGGAGTTCATGGACAAGGAGGACAGGAGGGCATGAATTTGTGCAAGGTCACTCAGGAGTTTGTGACAACAAGGAACAAGGTTGTGACTTACTATGACGACTCTCCTGACATGATTTTCACACCCACAAATGGAGCCTGCTGGGCATCCTCCCAGCTGGGAATGACCACCCTTGCTGCCTCTTGCTGGCTAGCTCAATTGCTCAAGATCCCTTGGCCCTACCAGGGGTCTGAGGAGACGACCATCTTCTCTGGCCCCTAGTGAAAGCCCACACTTAGGAATGAACACATGGGAGCCTGGCACCCGGTCCAGGTGGGATCTTCAGGGCTCCAAGGTGCAGCTGCACCAAGTACAGCAACATGGTCATCCAGCCTGCAGGGCTCGCTCTGAGCTGGGCAGCACAAAGAGCCAGGACAGGGCCTAGGGCTCTCCGGACCAGCTCCACGTTCTCCTGGCTGGGACAGGCTTCAGGGAAGGCTTGCTGCAGGGTGCAATGGAGGAGGGAAGGGGAGTGGCAACCTTTCCAGTTGGGCCCAGGTGGAGTTTTCGAAACCCAGTCTCAGAATCTGCCTCTTATTTATCTGAAACCAGAACCCTCGGTGCTGACAAGGGCAGTGACAGCAAGTTTATTGTGCTGTAGTTGGTCTGAGTATGGTACAGAGAGAACGTGAGCTCCGGGGCAGAGGTGGGGCTTGTGAAGCCAGTCACCAGGGGTCGTGCTCCTGCCCTGGCGTGTCTCTGTCAATATGCTGCTCCCCTGGGGAAGATGGTCCTGTGCCCCCGAGGACATGCCCAGGGCTGGAATTCAGCCCATTTCCAAACGGCCTCGGTGTCTCAAGTGGCAGAAACCCAGCTGCAGAGTCTCCTTCCAGCTTCCGCAGGCAGACATCAGCTGGCCAAGAAAGAGCAACCTGGATCAGGGTCGCTGCCACGGCCTAAGGAGCCCATGCCACCTACTGAAGCGGGTGGTCCATGCCCCCACAGCCAAGCCTTTCTGGCTCTGAGGTCTGTGACTGCCCTGCCACGTACATGGCACTCTGCCTCCTGATCCCGTTCCACAGGGCCTGGAAGGAACACAGAGTGAGAAGACAAGGAAGGGTGGCCCCAAGCCTGACCTCCTCTCCATGGGCAGTCCCTGGCGGCTACTGTCCACCCTCACCGTTCACTTCCTACCTGGGTCACAGTGAGCTCGGGGTGTGGCTGTCTCCCTCGGAGCTCCCTGCTTTACAGATGAGGTGAGAACCAGCTAGTCTGGGAAAGCCGGCCTGCACATCCCAACCCACTGTAGTTCTCTCCTCTCCTCCCCTTCCTCTTTCTCTCTCTCTCCAGCATCCCTAGATTCACAAGCACATGGAACATGCTCCCACACACCGCTTGAATACTCTACCTTCATCCAGCAGAGCTGTGCACTAAAGACCTGGTCTATTGGAGCTGCAGGAACTAGCGACCCTCACTGAAGGAAGGAAACCCAACTGTCTATCAGTGAGGGTGACATCAGTGCACGGAGCTCAGGCAAAATCCCCTGCGACCTCCTCAGGTAGCAGTCTGGAAGACTGAGGGGCACACACCAATAGCAATCATGTCTGGGAATATTTGAGCCATAGGAGTGGTCCCATGCTATCTGACCAGGACCCTCCATGCACGTGCAGACTTGTCATCCACACGTGCCCACGAAACTAACTGGCCCTGTTCAAATGAGGTTACGGAGGCCATCGGCTGGGGCAGGGCTGGCGGGTGGCTGACCCAGGATTCGGATGATGTGACCACACATTGCAGCTGCAGCTACCACAGTGGGTGGGCAGCTCCCCCAGCCCCCTCTGACGGCACAGAGGAAGCAGCACCGATTCACAGCCCCACTCGAACCCACACACCAACCATCACTCTCTCCCATTCGCTATGCCTACCCTTTATCCCCAGAGACCCTGCACCTTTGCTTTCCTCTGCCCCCCACCCCAGGGATGTGACCTCTGCCTCCACCCCTCTACTGAAAGGAAGCAGAGAGACCTGAAAGGATTTGGCAACTGAGCTTCAAGGGTGATGGCTGAACAGGAACTAAAGATGACACTCAATTTCTAGCTGGGATATCATGAGGGCAGAAGAGTACTTGGGTTCAGGTAAGGGAAAGATGAGCTCAATTGTGCCCTCTAATGGCTATTTCTTTGTGGTACTGGAGATTCCTTACACCAACAGCCCTATTTTACTTTTTATTTTGAAACAGGGTCTCACTAAGTTGCTGAAGGTCTTGCTAAGTTGCTGAGGCTGGCCTCAAACATGCAATCCTCCTGTCTCAGCCTCCCAAGTACTGGCATGACAGCCATGTGCCACCACCCAGCTGCGATGTCTACTAAAATAGTCCTTCAGAGCCAGAAGTGGTAGAGCACGCTTGCAATCCCAGTACTTGGGAGTCTGAGACAGGAGGATCACAGGTTCAAAGCCAGCCTCAGCAACTTAGGGAGATCCTGTTTCAAAATAAAAAATAAGAAATAGAGCTGGGGTGTAGCTCAGAGGTAGAATGCCCCTGAGTTCAATCCTCAGTACCATTAAAAAAACAAGAATAAAAGAAATAGATAGTCCTTTAAGAAAAACCACCAGCTGAGATCAAGGAGGCTCAGGACACAAGGGAAGGGTGAGTGGAGAGAGGCAGGTCAGCACAGGCACGAGGGCCTGGAGCCCTGGAAGAGGCTCCTTAGTTCCCGCTGAGGGGGAAACAACAGGCAAGAATAGGACCCATGAGACCCCCCAGAGAGAGGACATGAGCAGAGAGCACCAAGAAAGCCTGTGGGGAGAGGGAGGACATGCAAGTGTGGCCCGCCCCGCCCACACAGAACCAGCCCCAGGGCCCCACAGCCAGCCTGAGGGCAGCCCAGAATGCCCCGGGGAGAAGGCCCACCACACAACGCCAGGGGTACAGTTCTTAATCTGCCCTCAAATGGGGCAGTTCCACACCCATCTCTGGTCCCCCATGTGCCTATCACTCAGAGAGAGGGCAGACCACAGTACATAACAGGTACTTTAATTTGAAACTGCTGTGAAAGAGTGTAGGCAGGGGGCAAAACCAGGGGCAAAATGTAATCGCTGGCCGAAGAAGAACTGGAGAGAAATGGCTTGGCCGCAG
>PVLC010048034.1:0-10896 GCA_004027655.1 Graphiurus murinus
GATCATGAAGCTTAAGTCATCAGAAAACACAACTTTCAAAAGACAAATTCCAAATCAGAGCTAAACTGAGAGGCTAACTGAAAATGTCTGGCAGAGTCAGATGCAACAGACTATGCTCTGCAGCAGTTTCTTGAAGAAGGTGTATGAAGAAAGGTTAAATGCAGAACACTGATTTGCTTGATAAGTAGATACCATCTGCAGCTTTTGCTGATGTCTCTAAACATGTATACACTTAATACCACTTTTATGTTTTTCACTAAGGCTTTATAGTTTCCTTCCTTCCTTCCTTCCTTCCTCCCTCCCTCCCTCCCTCCCTTCCTTCCTTCCTTCTTTAAATTTTTTGTCTGTGTGTACTGAGGATTGAATTCAGGGGTATTCTACCTCCAAGCTACACCACTAGCCCCATTTTATTTTTTATTTTGAAACAGGGTCTTGCTAAATTGCAGAGGGTCTCACGAGGTTGCTGAGGAAATCTGCAATCCTCCTGTCTCAGCCTCCCAAGTACTGGGATTACAAGCGTGTGCCATCACTCTTGGCAAGGCTTTATATTTTTGCCACTTTATCTTATCAAACTTAGTTTTACTAATCAGAGTACTTTTCAGAAGTCTAATCTTTCAGGGATTATTGTAATATTAGTATTTAAATATTGTGGTGATTAAAACTATGGGGTAGGAAGTCAGATTGGTCAGATGTGAGTTCCAAATTATAGCAGTTCAGTTACTTATTAGTTGTGTGGCCCTTAAATAATGAAACTGCTCTACAAGCAAAAAAAGTAGAAGTAAAACCTAAAAATTACCCATGGCTTATTTATTAAACATTTACAACTATGATTAACTTTATTTCTTCAAAATCTCCCCATACAGATACTAAAAAAAATTTAATGAGCCGGGCGTGGTGGCGCACGCTTGTAATCCCAGCATTTGGGAGGCTGAGACTGGAGGATCCGGGTTCGAGGCCAGCCTCAGCTACCTAGTGAGGCACTCCGCAACGTAGTGAGACCCGGTTTCAAAATAAAGAATTAAAAATAGGTCTGGGGGTGTAGCTCGGAGGTAGAATGCCCCTGAGTTCAATCCCCAGTATCGCAAAAAAAAAAAAAAAAATTAATGTATAAAGTTGTGTAAAGGACTGTTTTCACCAAATGATAAAATAAAAGCAATAAAAGTTTATCTTACATGCTATATATTTTACATGATACAGTCTTTTTTTCTTGGTAATGGGGGTTGAACCCAGGGGCATTCTACCTCTAAGCTACATCCCAGCCCTATTTTATTTCTTATTTTGAAACAAGGTCTAAGTTGCTGAGGACCTCCATAAATTGCTGTGGCTGGCTTTAAACCTACAATATTCCTGCTCAGACCCCCAAGTATTGGGATTACAGTTGTGCGCCACCACACCCAGCTTGTATGGTTTTAAAATATCAATGAGCAGGGTGTGGTGGCTCATGCTTGTAATCCCAGTACTTGGGAGGCTAAGACAGGACGATCAGGGTTTATGGCCAGCCTCGGCTACTTAGTGAGGTCCTCCACAAATTAGTGAGACCCTGTTTCAAAATAAGTAATAAAAATAGGGCTGAGGGTGTAGCTCAGAAGTAGAATGCCCCTGGGTTCAATCCCCAGCACCACAGGGGACAAAATCAATTGGAGGGTCTGGGAGTACAGTTCAATGGTAGAGCACCTGCCTAGCAAGCATGAGGCTCTGAGTTTCATCATTAGCACCACACACAAAATCAATTGGATTCTATTATACACACACCTTATTTTTTAAATATTACCACTCTCCAATAATGGAATATTACAGTTTTCAGTTCTTCATTATTATAAGTACTACTGCAATGAGTATTTGTACATGAAGCTTTTTACATATTTACACATCTTTATAAATATTCAATGCCAAATTGTTTTTCAAAAACAATGTACGATTTAGAATGTACAGATCTTTTAAAGTAGTTTTAAGAAGACAGTTGAATGAGATGGTCAAAACAAGAATTATTTTGATATTAGAATATATATATGTGTCTGTGCATGTGTATATATGCAACATATATCTTTCCAGATTACAAACAGTTGTACTTTATAGTATTTATCCTATTATGTAACTGCCTTACATTATAATTGGGGGGATGTTTTAATATCTGATTAATTTTCAATTGGAAAAGGCTTTTATTTGAGCTTTCTTTTCAGCTTCAGCTTCTATTTAATGACTATAATTATGTATTTTCATAACTAAAGCAACCTTTTATATGTGGAAAGGAAAACTGGAAGTATAAAATGCTTGAGTTTAGCTGGTATATGACTGTAAGATCTGAATAGTGAAAAAAATGTTATCTCTTTATTTAAGAAATACTTACCTTTTGGGAATAAATATTTTCATTTTACTGGAATGTCCTAACTTTACCAAAATTAAATTTCTACAGTATCAAAGGAGAATATGGGGCAATTTCTATCTGTGCTAAGGATGGGTGCTTCAAACAGACTATATAACAAAGTTATGAAGCAGCTGCTATTAGTATTCCCATTTGGCAGATGAAACAACTCAGCCTCAAACAAATAAGTAATTTACCAGAAAGCAACGACAGGGATTAAAATCTTAGGTCTGCTGACCTGAAAGCTCACAGGTCTAGGTCTGACCACTATCCAGTAGTGCTATAAGAAATCCTAACAGGAGCTGGGCGTGGTGGCGCACACTTGTAATCCCAGCATTTGGGAGGCTGAGACCGGAGGATCCAGGTTCGCGGTCACCTCAGCTACCTAGTGAGGCACTCCGCAACTTAGTGAGACCCGGTTTCAAAATAAAGAATAAAACAAAAAATAGGCCTCGGGGTATAGCTTGGAGGTAGAATGCCCCTGAGTTCAATTGCCAGTACCGCCAAAAAAAAAAAAAAAAAAAAAAAAAAAATCCTAACAGGGCAGATAAAAGTTTTTACTTTTCTTTAATGATATAACTAAAAAATATTTAAAAATCTCATCATTGCCTAATAGAAAGAGTGTATGTAATCTGGTTAATTGCTTAGAGCATGTACTCCAACATGATAGCAACTAATCATTTGTGGCTAATCAAATTTAAATTTAATTAAACTTAAAATAAATTTAGATTGTCAGGCATTCTGGCCACATTTCAAGTGCTACTAAATAGTCTCATGTGCCCAGGGGCTACTAAACTGGATAGAACAAATATAAAATTCTCATCATTACTGCAAGTTCTATTCATAGCCCTGCTCAAAACTGTTCGTTCCTTACAAATGGGTATAAATTCTTACTAAAAGTTGTATATGCAATACAGCCCAGTACAGTGCTTGTTGTCTAATAGATGCCAGTTAGAAAGTACTGAATACTATCAATTCAATTAACAATGAGTCAGATTCTGGCTAGGCCCAGGAAACATACTGGTCACTTAAAAAAAGGTCCAGTTCTTATCATCATGGAACTTACTATCCAGTGGAGAAAATGATGCAAATAGAAATAGCTCACAATCTACCATTTACCAACTTGAACATGTTGGTACATTTCCTTCAAATCTTTTTTTCTATGTACTTTTTAGTTGTTGCTAAACACATAACCCATCGTCAAGATTGTGCTAATGACATAACTGATCTTTCATTCAAAATTCTTTTTTTTTTTTGTGGTACTGGGGATTGAACTCAGGGGCATTCCACCTCTGAGTTATACCCCCAGCTCTATTTTTTATTCTTTATTTTGAAACAGGGTTTCACTAAGTTGCGGAGTGCCTCACTAGGTAGCTGAGGCTGACTGTGAACCTGGATCCTCTTGTCTCAGCCTCCCAAATGCTGGGATTACAAGCCTGTGCCACCACACCATACCCCCCCTCCACACTCACTCAAAATTCTTAGTGAGCATTTTCCAAATCTAAAAGTCAAGATGATTGCTTACAACCATATAATGAAGACACAGCAAAATACATAATTTATAATATATTAAATGAAAATTAAATTGTTTAATTATTACTGAATATTTAAGTTACTTATAATTTTTACTAGAACAACTCTGTGATGTACATTAATATAAAACTTTATAAGAGCCAGGCGTGGTGGCACACGCTTGTAATCTCAGCATTTGAGAGGTTGAGACAGGAGGATCCGGGTTCGCGGCCAGCCTCAGCTACCTAGTGAAGCACTCCGCAACTTAGTGAGACCCTGTTTCAAAATAAAGAATAAAAAATAGGACTGGGGGTATAGCTCAGAGGTAGAATGCCCCTGAGTTCAATCCCCAGTACTGCAAACAAAACAAAACAAACAAAAACTTTATAAGCATCTCTTTGCATTTCCTTTGGCAAAATTCCCTCAACTAAAATTACTTACGGAATCAATTTCTTACGGTCTTTTTTCTGTGTGTGTGGTACTGGGGATTGAACCCAGGGACATTCTATACCTCTGAGCTATGCCCCAAGCTCTTTAAAATTTTTTTGTTCTGTTTTGAAATAGGGTCTTGTGCCGGGTGTGGTGGTACATGCTTGTAATCTCAGTACTTGGGAGAAGACTGTAGGTTTGTGGCCAGCCTCAGCTACTTAATGAGGCCTTCCACAACTTAGCGAGACTCTGTTTCAAAATAAAAAATAAAAAATAGGTCTGGACCTCGTTTACCTCCTTGTTGGGAGGAGTTATCGGATTAACAGCAATAGTCATTCTAGGCTTATGCATTCTACCACTCATTGTACGCCTTGTGATTAATGCCTATGTTAGTATACGAGCAGATTTACATGGAATAAAAATGCAAGCACTGCCTCACACAGGGCCTAGTAGTCAATTATGGGTTTGATTTTCTCAGGGCAATATCAACCTAAGACAAGGTTCGTTGAATGACTCATCGAGACCCCATGACGGGTAAGATTAAGCACCTGGTAGGAAACGACCTAAGACAGGCACAGTCCTTCGTGCATTTTAAAATAAAAATGGGGGAGTTGTGGGAGCCCAGATGGGCCCTCTCCCCCCTGGCAGTTGCTATCTGCATATATGAGTAATTATACTGACTCTTCTGCTATGGCTACATTGGTGTCTCGAAGTCTGGAGATTTCCCCTAGCATGCGTAGATGAAAGACCCTCCCTCTTCTTAGAAAGTAAATATACGACCCTAAAGGATTATGGTTTTATGACTCTAGAAAGGTTGCTTGACCAGGTTATGTTAAGAATGTGGGCTATACGTGTAAAATGAAGAAGTAGTGCTATTTGTGTTCTGACAATGATTGATATGTCATAGATGTCTATGTAACCCTGTTGTACTCAAGAAACGTAGAAAAATTCGTGCTGAAAAAAAAAAAAAAGGCCTGGAGGTATAGCTTGGAAGTAGAATGTCCCTGGGTTCAATTCCCAGTACTTCAAAAAAAAAAAAAAAAAAGAAAGAAATAGGGTATCGGTAGGTTGCTGAGAGTCTTACTAAGTTGCTGAGGCTAGCCTCAAACCTGTGATCCTCCTGTCTCAGCCTTACACGTATTAGACTTACAGGCACGCACCACCATACCTGGCTTTTAAGGCCTCTAGAAGAGCTGTTACTTGTTTTTTTTTTTTTTAATTCATGAGTTTTCTCATTTAAAGGTACTTTTATCAGCACATATAAAGATTAAAAAAAGCTTAAATTTATATTTTTTAATTTTCAATGAGAATACATCTATTTGTCTATTTGTTTGCAATTTGTATTTAGTTTGGAAATCATCCATTCCTTTTTTTTCTACCTAATTATACAGAAGAGGAAGGCAAGCCGGGCGTGGTGGTGCACGCTTGTAATCCCAGCATTTGGAAGGCTGAGACCGGAGGATCAGGGTTCGAGGCCAGCCTCAGCTACCTAGTGAGGCCCTCTGCAACTTAGTGAGACCTGGTTTCAAAATAAAGAATAAAAAATTAGGTCTGGGGGTATAACTCGAAGGTAGAATGCCTCTGAGTTCAATCCCCAGTACCTCAAAAAAAAAAAAAAAAAAAAAAAAAAAAAAGAAGAGGAAGTCATATTCACTTGACAATAGATTTTTTAAAAATTTGAAACAGGTTGATGAGAAACTCTCTACTTGCTGAAGCTGTTCTTGAACCTGTGATCCTCTTGTCTCAGCCTCCCAAGTACTGGGATTACAGGGGTGCGACACCATGCCTGGCTGACAAGAATTTTTTTTGTGTGTGGTACTGGAGATTGAACCCAAGAGCATTCTACCTCTGAGCTACACCCCCAGCCCTATTTTTTATCCTTTATTTTGAAACAGGGTCTCACTAAGTTGCAAAGGGCCTCACTAAGTAGCTGAGGCTGGCTGTAAACTTGTTATCCTCCTGTCTTAGCCTCCCAAGTACTAGTACAGTGTGTGCCACCATGCCTTGCTGACAGATTTTTTAAAATTAATTTAAAATCATTGTCATATAGTCACAAATAATATTTTCAGTTTCCATTTTGCCTTTAATATTATTCAGACTTTTTTATACAAACAGGTTTTATTTTTCCCATATTTCTTTCCCTGCTTTACTCAACAGGTTAACAGATTAAGTCCCAAACTAACATAAGATAAAATTTCATCTATATTTATTTCTAATAGTTTTATAATCCCATATGAACATTTAGCATAGTAATCCATCTAACATTTATTTTAGTATATGATATGAAGTATGGATCCTACAATTTTCATAAATACTCAAATTATTATCATAGCACTATTTATTCTCCAGTTTATATTTCCACACTGATTTGATTTTTACTATAAATAAATTCTTAAATTTATCTAAGTATGTTTTTAGGGCTTTGTATATTATATTTATGGACTCTTGTATTTTAATTATTCTTGCCTCAGAATGTATTTTAAAATATAATACATATTTTCTGTCTGTTATAGTTTGGATATGAAAGGTGCCCCAGAGAAGCTCTTGTGTTGGGCTGTGTCCTCAGCCTGGTTTAGAGCTGGGGAATGGCTGGAGGAGGGTCACTGTGGGTGTGGCCTTGGGGACTGCATCTGTTCCTAGCCCCTTCCTCTGATTCCTTCTGCTTCCCACCACCTTGGAGTAAGCCTGCTTCTTCCTCTTGCACCACGCCCTGAAGTGCTGCTGCGGTGGTTCTTGCCTTGGAGACGGCTCATCATGGACTGAAACCTTTGAAACTTCTGAAACTGTGAGCCCCAAACAAATCATTCTTCCTCTAAATTGTAACTATCAGGTATTTTGGTCATAGGTGACTAGAAAACTGTTATTCTTTTGAAAAATATATATATTTTTTGCGGTACTGGGGATTGAACTTAGGGGCATTCTACCTCCGAGATACACCCCCAGCCCTATGTTTTTTATTCTTTATTTTGAAACCGAGTCTCACTAAGTTGCGGAGTGCCTCACTAGATAGCTGAGGCTGGCCTCGAACCCGGATCCTCCAGTCTCAGCCTCCCAAATGCTAGGATTACAAGTGTGCGCCACCACGCCTGGCGAAAAATATTTTTTTTAATATTGACTATCCTCTATTTTTCTTTCCAGTTGTACCATGAAATTACTTTGTTGGTTAAAAAAAAATGCTAGCTGGTCGTGGTGGTGTACACCTGTAATCTCAGTACTTGGGAGGCTGAGACAGGAGGATCTTGGTTTTGAGGCCAGCTTAGAAATGTAGTGAGACCCTGTTTCAAAATAAAAGAGTTGAGGGTGTAGCTCAGAGTGGGTTCAATCCCCAGTAAACACACACACACACACACACACACACACACACACACACACACACACACACACAGAATCCCAAGTAATTGTATGCTTTTGTTGCTATTGTGAATGAGATCTTTCCCCAATTTTTGTTTCCAAATACTTTCAATCCTTTATTTCTTTGTGTTTTTGTGAGGTCCTCCAGGAGAAAGAAGGCTCTAAATAAATATTGTGCTTAGGGAGTTTACATGCTATACTATATATTGAAAGAAAATTGTATATAAGTACCTCCAATTTTTTCTGGTATTTTTCACATTCCAACTGACACTGTGTGAGGTTTCTTGCAGTTTCTTCTTGTAGAAGTTGAACACGCTCACTTTCAAAAGACTTTAATTTACTTTGATGGAGAAATTCTGTAACTTTGCTTTCTGTACTAAGTTGCAGTTCTCTGTACCTGAAAAAAGTAGAATGGTTATAAGACTCTAAAATAAACACTCTTGAAGATTTATATAAACATAAACCTTATTTCTGCTTTTCCATGCCTTCATTTTATGCAGTTAGTAATATATTTATTCAGCAAAGCTCTTGTAAATAATTTATATAGACATATGTATGGAAATACAGAAGTCCAGAGAACATATTAACTAACTCCCTGACTTTACACTTTTTATTCCTTTTAGCTGAAATAATTATTGCCTACCTATTATTAATACTATTATTTTTCAAGACATTTAAGTTAAAAGTAGAGCAAATCTCAGCTATATTCCTTAAAATGATTTAATATGTACTTTTCACAGGGCTTCTTAAATCCCTCTCATTGCAAGCTTTCTATTTCATTCTAAATCTAAGTAATGTCAAGTGGAGAAAAATGGCAAAAAATATGCACATTAAACTGTGAATTCTTGAGACATTTGTAAAATAAAAATTTAAGTAAGTAAATGTACTTAGTTGGATATTACAAGGCAACATAATGTGCAAATTGTGAATATAAATACAGAACTAGAAATAGTGTATTACAATACAGATAAGGGACATTCTCTTCATTCCATAGGTATAGCTAATTATAAAAACATTTCCATTTAACATATAAATCACCACATATTAGAAAGTTGAAAATAATAATACTTCAGGTTGATTGTATTCTTCTTCTTTTTTTTTTTTTCCCAGTACTGGGGATTGAAACCAGGGGCATTCTACCTCTGAGCCACACCCCCCAGCCCTATTTTTCATTCTTTATTTTGAAATAGTGTCTCACTAAGTTGTGGAGGGCCTCAGTGACTCACTAAGCAGCTAAGGCTGGTTGTGAACCCAGATTCTCCTGTCTCAGCCTCCCAAGTACTGTGATTACAATTGTGTGCCACCACACTAGGCTTGATTGTGTTCTAACAGACAGCAAAACACGAATACATTACATCTTTTCAAGTAGCTATCATGATATTTTACTGAAATTTACTTATTCAAATATTTATTGAGCTAGTCACTGTGAAGTTAGGGGCATACATTAGATAAAAAATTTCTTTCTTTCGTCTAAATTATTTAGTTTTCTGGAGAAGATAGGCAAATGAAAATAAAAATAAAAATTCAAAGCCGGGTGTGGTGGTGCACGCTTGTAATCCAAGCATTAGGGAGGCTGAGACTGGAGGATCCGGGTTCGAGGCCAGCCTCAGATACTTAGTAAGGCCCTCCACAATTTAGTGAGACCCTGTTTCAAATAAAGAATAAAAAAATTAGGGCTGAGGATGTAACTCGGAGGTAGAATGCCCCTGGGTTCCATTCCCAGTACCGCAAAAAAAAAAAAAACCAAACAAAAAAACAAAAAACAAAACAAAAAAAAAACAAACAAACGAAAATAAAAATTCAGCAGGCATGGCAAGTGTTTCTTTTTTTTCTTTTTTGTGGTGCTAAGGATGGTACATGGTACCCACGGGTATTCTATCTCTGAGCTGTACCCTCAGCCCTGTTTTCATTTTGAAACAAGGTCTCCCTAAATTGCAGAGGGCCTGACTAAGCCTGTCTCAGCCTCCCAAGTACTGGGATTACAAGCATGCACCACCACGCAGGATTTATGGCAAGTGTTTCAACAGAGTTAGCTCCAGGTTTAATGAGAACATACCAGAAAAAGAAACCTAACTTTCTGTGTGTGTGTGTGTGTGTGTGTGTGCGCGCGCGCGCGCACTCGCAGAGGAAGTCTAAAGTGGGAGAAGAAACAATACATGCTGGGCAAGGAGGTAGAGAGCACAACCTGTTTGAGCTGCAGTAGCTGCACAACAGGCCTGTTTAGGTATTTTGCAGATGAGGAATGTAAGGCTCAGAGATGTCAATTAATTTCTTCTTTTTTCCCTTTCCTTTTCTTTCTCAGAGATGTCAAGACATTAGCCAGGGGCATTCTACCAATTAGCTACAGTACAGCCCTTTTTATTTTTTGTTTTTAGACAGGGTCTTGCTAACTTGCTCAAGTAGGCTCAAGTAATTTCTTTAGGAGGAACAAGCTGCTAGTGAGTCTCAGGTTGGGTTTCAAACCCAGTTTTCTATGTGACTCTACAGCAAGGATCCTCTCACTATTCAAAGATATTTGGAAGTGGTATTTCTAAGGTAAGATAAACTTGAAAATGCTTTTCACAGGTCATTTCACTTCTCTGACAAGATCACTCAAAGTGCCAGCTGGGCGTGGTGGCGCACGCTTGTAATCCCAGCATTCGGGAGGCTGAGACCGGAGGATCCAGGTTCGTGGCCAGCCTCAGCTACCTAGTGAGGCACTCCGCAACTTAGTGAGACCCGGTTTCAAAATAAAGAATAAAAAATAGGGCTGGGGGTATATCTCAGAGGTAGAACGCCCCTGAGTTCAATCCCCAGTACCTCAAAAAAAAAAAAAAAGATCACTCAAAGTATAATCATAGTACACTGGCATTAGATATCTGATATAAACTACTTTACTCTTGGCACCCTAACTTTTGGCAAAAGTACCTCGTGTTCAGATTGAATAAGGTCCATACAGTGCGTATTACACTCTATGTACCACATAGTAAGGCCTTAAGGAGAACGTTAGCTTTGGTGTTCAACTTTTTGGAAAGTCTTGGCATTAATTATAAACAATCATCTTAAAATTTCATTTAAAATACTTTTTATATAGAAAAACGCACTGATAAAATTTTTGATGAGCTGGGTGTGGTGGCGCACGCTTGTAATCCCAGCATTTGGGAGGCTGAGATCGGAGGATCCAGCCTCAGCTACCTAGTGAGGCACTCTGCAACTTAGTGAGACCCGGTTTCAAAATAAAGAATTAAAAAAAAAATAGGGCT
>PVLC010048035.1:0-10890 GCA_004027655.1 Graphiurus murinus
GGAGTGCCTCACTAGGTAGCTGAGGCTGGCCACAAACCTGGATCCTCTGGTCTCAGCCTCCCAAATGCTGGAATTACAAGAATGTGCCACCACGCCTGGCTAATTATTAGATTATTTTTGAAACAGGAGTGTCTAGAAGAAATGTAGATTCAATGGGAGAGATTTGTGTATAATAAAGTATGAATTTCTGTACCCCCAATATTGTGATTTTTTTCAAAAATTTTCTTAAATGTTTTGGGTCACTGCATACTATTTTAAAAACTTCAAATTTACAGTGCATAAAATGTGGTTACTTGTGGAACATATAGTCATATGTTCAAGAGTGTTTTAATGATCTTTAAGTGACATGCAATAATAAAGTCTTTTTTTTTTCCTCCAGAAATAAGCTGTTGTTAAAAGCCAGATGAAAATTACTTTTGGTATTTACAATAAAAAAGCTACACAATTACCTGCATTCTCAGATGCAATTGCCATGTGCATAATTGCATACAATTACTTTCTATATTATGAATATTTTATATTTTGTTGGCAGTTTCACAGCCTCATAATTCTGACTCCCAATGCTTAAAGAAAAGGCCCTAATTGTTTTTTAATTATTCTGATAATTATTTCTATACCCAAGAAGAAAATTATTTTCGATTCTCTCCAATGTCCACAGTCCCATAATTAATTGAATTGGTCACTAAGGGTCACAGTGTCTTTCTATAATTGTTGGTAAATTCTATAATTTGTACTTGTGATATTCAACAACAAAATACAGGCAGCACTTACATTTTATTAAGAATATGTTTTGCTACATGTATAAAAGGGAGAGAACATAAATGTTTGCATCTATCAGACTATCTGAATATGTAAATTATGAACTTTTCAAAAAATATTAATAAAAGATCAAAATACTGAAAGAACTTTTTTTTTCAGTTACTAAAAGTAGGTTGGCTTTAGATGCATATTTTTCCTATTAAGTAATTGGGACGTCATATTCAAGGTTTATCTAAATCTTACCTGCAACTATCCCCATACAAATATGAAATATATATTTAATAATTGGGGAGTTTGTTATAAGTGCTAAGGTGTCTAGTAAGTTGGTGTTTTTAGCACTTGTGGATAAAGTAGATTTTAAAATGCCAAGAGATCACAGAATGGATTCAGATCTGATGCACTCTAACAACAAAACGACCATGTTGTCAGTAGCAACATGAATCCTAATTTGTCCCCAATCCCATCCTCCCACATAGACTTGCTTTAGATTATAGGGTTTCATTCTAAGGTGAAATTTGTGAGAAATGACTTTGGAAGTTAATGTAACTAAAGAATTTCAAAGAATACTCGAAAATCCACAAATTTGTAATCTTTATGATAAAGGAATAATATATAAAGTAGGGCTGGATATGAATTTTATGATTCAAATCCTGTAGGGAATGTCTGAGAATAAAATATAGTATTCTATGCATTTGTCTCAGCCTTAGCTTATATATTATCCTTTTATCATAAAGATCACATAGGATAAATCTGACTATAATATGCCTATCTGAATAGTAATTGATGAAACTCCTTGGGAAGAATGCCCCACTTTTTCATGGTATTTGTCAAAATGAAGTAAATATCACTGTTATTTTAGGCAAGGTTAAATTCTAAAGTAAAAGAAATCTGCATATTAAACACAGAGGAAGATTTTATTACTGAAAAATCTATCATAAAAGCTTGCCATGTTTCCATTTTTAAAAAAGCTGCCTACAATTTGTATCAAGGAGAAACATCTTATTTGCTGCTAGCCAGATAGCAGAAATAACTGAATCTCCAGGAAATGCTGAAATAATGGCTGTGTTATACAGATTTCTTACTAAATCCTGGAATATAAATTTATACACTTAGTAACATCAAATTCCTCCACATTTATGATAGCCTGAAAGGAAACCAATTATATTATTTCCCATCCAGCCCCTGGGGCATTTTTAAAATTGTCAGTGAATTAATACGTATTCTTAGATAGATCCATTTGTCTCTGACTAGCAAAGTAAAATAACAGCATGAATATTGAAAGCTCACTTTAATATAACAGTTGACACATTGTCATGTGAATCGACACTGTGACATTGCTCTAACCATTTTATTATCTCACTTAATTCTCTAAATAGATGGATGGATTTCTTTGTTGTTCCGATGAGGAGACTGAGAAAACAAGAGGGTAAATAACTTGCCCCCATTTCTTAGACTAATAAGTGGCACAGTTTGACTATGAATCCAGGCTTGAATTGTAACTAATGAATTATGCCAAATTTTATCAAGGAAATAATAGTTCTGAAGTAAATTTTCAGACCTGTCTTATAATTACATAATTATGGCTCAGGTGCCCAGAGGTGCATTTAAAGAAATATTGTAATTCTTTTGCTAAATTTTATGATAAAATAGAATAGATCTATGTTCTGGGACCTGTTTTGTCATTACTTGGTGAAGATGAGAAAGTAATTTATCCTTGCAATTACCTCCAAACCATTATTGTGTAACCTATCACACTAAGATGTCTTTAGTCTTTGATATCAGCTTTAAAGATGCTATATATCAAATATGTCAAATTACTACTGAAGCAATTATTAGTGAAAATAATACCTCTCACCATGCTGATTAGACCTTTTATATATATTTGTTATATATATATATAACAAATCAGACAGTCATGACCTGAGGAAAAAATTTTACCTACATAATAAAAGTTTCAACATATAATAAGAAGAGCTGATATAGGGGGTTACACCAATTAGCATTTAGAATACAGAAAAATGGAAATCTAGCTGTTTGAATGCACTTTCTTTGACTTTTCTTTTTCATTTCTTCCATCAGAGACAAAGTGTTATAGCAACAAATTGAGGTAATGAGCAGATTGGTGATACCTTTATATTCAGTTCAAATTCTTTAGGTCATTTTAAATGAAGTGCTTTAAAAAAATTCTACTTTAGTATTTTGACATTTCATTACTTTGTTTTCCTTTTCGGCACTTAACTATGTAGTTATCCAGAAATATATTTAGATAGATTTCCAGTTTTTTAAAATAGTTTAAATGTGCTGAACTATCATGTTTATTTTTTGAACTACACATATTAATATATATTCTATTTTATTTCCCTAATAAGCAATTAAAGTATTTCTGGTATGCTTTTAATCTGCTTTATAATCATAATAAAAGGGCTATTTTTCAACTAAGGGAAAAGCTACCAAAGTAACTTTAATTAGGATTATATCCAGAGAAAAATTTTGAATGTGATGATGATTTTATGGATATACAATCATTTATTAAGCATCTTTCTAATTTCATCATTTGTACATAACAGATTAACACACCATTCATGATACTGATATCAAATAAACAAAAATAACAAATTTATAATGTAAAATAAAATAGATAATTTGAAAATATATGTATTGTTTGAGGTTACCCAGTAATTTTGTCTTAAATTAAGTGAAAAAATCCGAATTGGAAGTGATATGATTGAGTATGAGGCAATGTTCAATAGTTCTGAACCAGATTATTTTTATTTTTATCCTTATTCTAGGTAATTAAAATCCTTCATCAGTTCCATTCCCTTGTATCACAGGCTCTTTTTATTTCACAGACCATTTCCTCAACTTCATGGTGTTTTTCATCTAGTGGTTTATAACAAATTCCCAAAATAAATTTGGATCCATTGTAACATCCAATTTCTTGCCAGAGTGAATCTGACCTATCCTATTCTCACTTATTCTGCTCAGCTGTGTTATTTGCAACCTTTCCATCTCTGGTGTTGAAAAATGTATATAAGAAAAAAATGCCCTATAAATGATGTATTGAGAATAAAGTGATGGAAATAATATAAAAATATCAAGTTCCCGACACCCAGAATAAATGTTAATGAGGGAAACATGAGCTGAGAACCCATAAAATTTCACATATGTGCAACTTATTCTCATACTTATTGACCAGAAAGTTGAGTATTTACCAATATATTGTGTAGGTCATTAGTTCACAAGTATGGTATACTTAATATGAGCACAGATAGATAAAAAATTGCATTCAGTATTCTGCCCCACTACTTTAACATGGATTATATTTCTTATTGATTGAAGGGCTTAATATTTTACTACACAGGGTTGTGCCATTTTATTTATTTTGAAATACTTAGACTTATGTGTTTATGTATGCAAAATCTTATCATAGCTCAGTTGGCATACAGAACAACTTGTTCAGCAGGACATCAAAATTCAGGAATAATAAGTGATCTATTGTACATTATGGTAGCTAAAACTAATAGCAATATATTGTATACATGAAAACTACTGAGAGAGGAGATTTGAAAGTGTTTATGCTACAGAAAAAATAACTATTTGTGTTAATGCATATGTAAAAATCTTAACTTGGTTATTCTACAGTGTAATACATCAAATCATCATATAGCATACTATGAGTATGCACAAGTTTTACTTGTCAGTACAATAACAAAGAAATGAGAGGCAGAATAAAATTTTTGGAATAATTATTGAGTGTATTTAGATATTGGAGGATTTAACTTAGAACAAAACAACTTCATGTTTCAATATTCCTTGGTTTTGATAGCTGCCTAAGAATACTTCCATGGACATTCACAATTGGCCTAATTGACCACACTTATTTTGGTTAATAGCCATTTTTACACCATTGTATGAGGCAATTATATTTTCTAAGAAGAACAGAATTTACTCTACTATGGCTTTTATGCATGGGGATAGGCAAGCAGTTGAGAAAGAACACAGCATGTTATGATTTGGATCTGATCGAAATGTCTCTCCAAAAGCTTATGTTCTGAAAGCATGCTCCACAATACAGTAAAGTGCAAAGTTTGAACTTTTAGGCGATGATTGGATCATGAGACACTGAACTCATCCATGGATTAATCCATTTGATGAATTAATTGATAGCTGAATGAACTACTGGTAGGTGGAGCTTATTTGGAGGTAGTGAAGTATAAAGGGCGTGCCTTCGAAGATTTATTTCCCCCCCAGCTACCTGCAATCTGCTTCTCAGCTACCATGACCTAAGCACCTTTCCTGTATCTTGCTCTTCCACTATGATATGTGCCTCACTTCAGGCAATGAAGCTGACCAACCATGGACTAAATCCTCTGAAACTGTGAACCGAAATAAACTTTTCCTCCCCTAACTTGGTCTTATTAGGTATTTTGGTGATAGAGACATAAAGCTGACTGACACAACATATATTATTATCCTTGCCTCACTGCAAGCCAGGAAAGGTGGAGTTCACCAAAGAATAAATGCATTAAGGAATAGAAGATATAGTCACAAATCCAAGTAAAACCTGCATGCTTTCTCTTGCTGTTCTTTCATTTGTGGTGTTGTAGTTAGATATGGAATTTCCCCAAAAATGCTCATGTATAAATGTTCAGAGTTGATGGAATTAAGCCATGAGGGCTGTAATCACATCAGTGGATAAATCCATTATAATGGATTTACTGAGTGGTAATCAAGGCAGGTGGGCTATGGCTGGAGAAGGTGGTTTTCTGGGGGTGTGGCCTTGGGGGCTGTGCTTTTATCTTTGAATCCTCTTCCTTGCCTACTCTCCTGCTTCCAGCCTCTGTGATGTGAGAGAAGAGCCCTTGCTCTCCCTCATTTCGCTTCCTGCCACAATGTTCTGAGCTCTACAGACTCCAGACTCACATAGACTGAACCCTGAAATATACAAAAACTGTTAGGAAATAAAACCTCCTTCCTGTAAGTTGTGTAACCAGACTTTTTGGATTGCAGCACTGAGAATGTAGACTGAGACAGTCTTTTGCAATAATGGCCAATTGCATGAGCAAGCTCGTTGTCTTGATCTCTGTAAATTTATATAAATAAATCATTTTAGGCTTAAAGGAAATAATTATCACAGGGAAAATGGCAACCTAGAGGATAAAAGAACCTAACTACATCAAGAAGCTTTTTTGTTCTTCAAGATAAACTATCCTCAGCATTCGGGAGGCTGAGACCGGAGGATCCGGGTTCGCGGCCAGCCTCAGCTACTTAGTGAGGCACTTCGCAACTTAGTGAGACTCGGTTTCAAAATAAAGAATAAAAAAATAGGGCTGGGGGTGTAGCTCGGAGGTAGAATGCCCCTGAGTTCAACCCCCAGAACCAAAAAAAAAAAAAAAAAAAAAAGATAAACTATCCTATGCTGTAATATCAAATAGCTTTCTAATATCAGTAAGCTGAACAGGTAAATCTCCTAGTAAATCTAGGTAGTAATGGTAGCAATAAGATTATATTCTCTAATAAACATAAATCCACTGAAAAAGAAATTCAGAAAACAATTCCACTCACAAAAGCACCCCCAAAAATAAAATACTTAGGAATAAACCTAACCAAGGAGGTTAAAGACCTCTATAAGGAAAACTATACAAAGTTGAAAAAAGAAATCAAAGAAGACCTTAGAAGATGGAAAGATGTTCCATGTTCTTGGATAGGCAGAATAAATATCATCAAAATAGTCATTCTACCAAAAATGTTCTACAGATTCAATGCAATACCCATCAAATTACCAAGGTCACTCCTCACAGATAAAGAAAAATAAGTTCTTAAATTCATTTCGAACAACAAAAAGCCCAGAATAGCCAAAGTAGTTCTCAGCAGCAAGAACTATGCAGAAGGCATCACAATACATGCCTTCAAACTATACTACAAAACCACAGTAATAAAAACAGCATGGTATTGGCACAAAAACAGACACATAGACCAATGGAGGAGAAAAGAAGACTCAGAAACAAACCTGCACACTTACACTCAATTGATTTTTGACAAAGGAGTCAAAACATACACTGGAAAAAAGATAGCCTTTTCAAAAAATGGTGTTGGCAAAACTGGTTAACCATATGCAGGAAAATGGAACCAAACCCTACTTTTTCACCCTGCACAAGAGTCAATTCAAAATGAATCAAAGTCCTGGAAGTCAGGCCAGAGACCTTGCAGCTACTCGAAGAGGGCATAGGCCCAACACTTCAACACATAGGTTCAGGTAAAACCTTTCTCAACAAGACCCCAAAGGCACAAGCAACTCGAAAGATCAATACATGGGATTGCATCAGTTTGAAGAGATTTTGTGCAGCAAAGGAAACTATCAATAACCTCAACAGAGAGCCCACAGAATGGGAGAAAGTTTTTGCCAGCTATTCCTCCGATGGAGGACTAATATCTAGAATATACAGAGAACTTATGAAACTCGGCTAAGAAAACAAATAACTCAATCAAAAAATTGGCAAAGAATCTAGACATTTCACAAAAGAAGAAACACAAATGGCCAATAATTGTATGAGGAAACATTCAACATCATTAGCAATCAGAGATATGCAAATCAAAACTACTCTGAGATTTCACCTAACCCCAATTTAAATGACAATATCCAAAAACACAAACAACAACAAATGCTGGCAAGGGTATGGAGAAGTGGGAACCCTAATACATTGTTGGTGGGATTGCAGATTAGTGCAACTATTTTGGAAAACAGTATGGAGGATCCTCAGGCAAATGAGAATGAACCTACCATGTGATCCAGCAATACCACTTCCAGGTATCTACTACCCAAAAGAATTGAAACCAAACTATCAGACCGATGTTTATCTATGTTTATAGCCACACAATTCACAATTGCCTAACTGTAGAATCAGCCAAGATGTCCAACAGATGACTGGATTACAAAACTATGGGATATGTACACAGTGGAAATTTACTCATCCATCAAGAAGAACAAAATCATGTCATTTTCAGGGAAATGGATGGAACTGGAAAACATTATGTTAAGTGAGATTGGTCAGTCACAAAAAATAAAAAAAAATCGTATGCTCTTCCTAATATGCTGAAGCTAAGGAGAAAATGGGTCATAAAAGGGATTCTAGATGAAGAAAGAGAGCAAAGTATGTGACTTAACTGAAGGTGATGCAGGGGAGGGAAACACCCTAATGCACATGATGTACTTTCACAAATATATCAAAGTCAATCACTAAACTGAACATTAGAAGGAAGAGTGAGAATTGGGGAAGATTTAAATGACAAATGTGTGCACGTATGCCTTTACCAGCTTGTACCTAACAAAGATGTATGATTACAGTGCACCAATAAAATTTTTTAAAATTATATTATCTAGGTAGTCTTCGGTCTTTTTGAGTCAATTCAGTAAACCAGATTTATAGAGGCTCCACCAATTTGTAGATATCTAGCTGGGATGCACAACTTTCTACTTCAGCAGAGAAGAGAAAACATAAATAAAAGCTTCAAGTATTATAAATTATTTTCATCTAGAGGTTCCTATCATTCCCATTTATATTTTCTTGGCCAAAGTGTCATAGGAGCTTTATACCAGAAGCAGCAAGTCAATGTAATATTCTTTTGCATCTAGTATAAAAAGGAACCAGTCATCATTTTTACCACATTGTAGTGTAAAAAGGTCTCTAATCTATAGATTGAGAGTGTATTTTAACACAATAAGAAGTTATAAACATGAGGTTTTATGGATAATTTTCAAATCATATGATCTCAATGGGAATACACAGAGTGTGCATAAGATATTTGAAGCCAGATTATAAAAAGCAATATATATATATATAGCATATATATCTATATAAGTATAAAATATACAATTTGAAATATACTATAAATAAGATATATTGCTTATATATAAATATGTAATTTATATTTATTCTTTTATATATTTATGTTGATATATAAAAGAAAAATATATATTTATACACACATCCACATATATTCTATATTTATCTGTGTGTGTGTGTGTGTGTGTGTTTGTATGTAACATATATAAATATACAGAATTCCATATACTCAATATTGTGCTTCAGGAGTAAATTGATAAATGCAATAAGGTTCATCTTGACATATTCTTATCTAACTCATAGTTCTGTGAATAATATAAAGCTCACATACTAGTCTAATGAGGTTACACATATTTATTTCAAGGCTTTTGTTTGTTTAATTATCCACTCAATCCTAAAATTAGACATAAAAGCAAAGTCTATTTTGTAAGTTGATCAATGTGGGTTGAACATCCAGATTCAGAAGTACAGGTTGACAATAGAAATTATTTTAATGTAAAGAGAGCAACTTGTAATGCATAGTTCTATGTATCTAAACAAATATTTACATGAAGAAGTAGAAACAATATATATCATTGTCAAAAAAGCAACTTCAAGTTCAAAAAGCTACCTAATAAAATTGAGGGATGACTTTGGCTATCTTCTTGAAGGAAAGGTAACGGTATCATTGCAGTGTGCCAATATTATCCTAGACTGTTTATCTGATGACTCTTTCAAATGTTATGTAACCTTATATAGTATAGTGCCTCCATATATCATGGATCTGTTTTTCTAGTAGCAATTTGCTTTTTTTCTCCATCTCCCTACAAGCCCACATGCATGTCACACATACACATAAAACCATGACATTTGTTTTTAATTTTTTAAATTATATTATAAGCTCACCACATACTGTGTGCATGCATGTCCTTATCACTGTGAACTACATAATGAAGTGAGATTACAATGCACCAATAAAAGTATCTAAAATATACAAATAAAAATTAAATTATACTATATGGACTTTACAGTGGCTGTATTAGAATTATGAGAATAGCCTGCTGGTTTAACTGAGGTTGCCCTGAAAATACTTGTTATATTTGTGGCTGTAGTGTGTTCTATCAAATAACTTGTGGATTATAGTCCTACAAGATTTTCACAAATGAATAAAAGGAAAGACACTGTCAATGACAATTTGCAAGTGGTTTTTGTTTTATTTTATATATAAATATATATCTATATAAACATGTATATTATATACATTTTTTTTTCAGAAAACTGAACTGGAGATGCTTTGGTCAATGAGGCCTCTTTTGGATACACCTTATCACAGGGAAATTATGACAGATGAAAGACTTTTACATTTGCTTCTATAAGTACATTTTTTCTGCAGAACTAGGAACTGGTGGTTGAATCCAGAAGCATTCTACCTGCAAGCTACATCCTCAGCCCTATTTTTTCATTCTTTACTTTGAAATAGGGTCTCACTAACCTGGGATCCTTCTGTCTCAGCCTCTCAAGTACTGGGATTACAAGCGTGTGCTATCACACTTGGCTTCCATGACTACATTCTGTCAAAAATTTTCTCATATCCACTGGTAAAAGTCCCAGTTTTCTTTGCAGAAAAGCAAACCCGTGTTCAGCTTTATTGTAATTAAGTTTTCAATTGTACATAGGCCAAAGTTACATATGAAATATTGCAGTTGATGAGCTGCAATCAGTCTTGTTTCAGCTTCGAAGTGTGTCTTTATGTAAAATTAAATGAAAGCACCAACAAGGTGCACTTTTTTTTTTTTTCCAAATGGGAAACAGTTTGAGAGAAGACCAAAACAAATATAAGATGCATTCTCTCTGTCTCTGTTTCTTTCTCTCTCTCTCTCTCTCTGTCTCTCAGAAAATGGCACATTCAGGTTGAATTCAGACAAAAATTCTCTGGCCTAAAACCACACAGGTTTTAGGAGCACAACTTGTAATTTGCAGGTTTAGGAGGAAAACTGCTACTCTCACCTCTAACTGAGGATTTAAGCATCAGGCTATGGAGGTAAGCCTTTCTCTTGCATCTACTTTCTAGTCCAGCCCCTTCTAAGTGACTGCTTAACAGATAACTTACACTAGTATAGATTAGGTTGCAAGGACTCTTCATCATTGAATCCACACACATCATTGTTCTCACCCATCCTCAAGCCTACTTAGTTTCTAATTCAAACCAAATTAGTTTCTAATTTGTTCTTGCATAATCCTCTTGTCTTTTCTTTCTCAGAACTAATTTTTTCATTCCTTATGTGAAGGCTTGCTTCCTTATTCTTTT
>PVLC010048036.1:0-10892 GCA_004027655.1 Graphiurus murinus
CTCAGTGGAGCCAGGGAGATGGTCTAAGGGAAGGGGAGGGAGAAGAGTGAGGTTTATTGAAGGAATTACTACCACTGGCTATGTGTACATATGTGAAAATACCAATGTCAATCTCAGTACTCTGTGTTGGAAAGGGGAGAGATGGGGAGGCAGAGGGGGGAGGGGGGACACCAAGTGCTATGTGCATACAATGTCAACACGATTTACATTATGATAAGAAACTATACTGCACCAATAAAAGCATATTACAAAAAAAGTAAGAGAGAAGTAAGATAATACTTTTAAGTAATTCACATACTTTAACTTTTTGTAAAGACTTACTAAACAGCAAACTCTAAGTAAAATACTTTCTAAAGGGAAAAAAATAAAATCAGCTAAGAAATGTTCTTTATTTTTCTTCTATTTCCTGGTATATACTATTTTAAATGAGTGTTCATTCTTTTTTTTCTTTTTCTTTTTTACTCTTAATTTTCAAAGATTAAACTGCTGCCATCAGGTAGAATGGAAGGTCGAGATTAATGGTAAGCAGAATCATAAGCAATTAATTTGACATTAATTGTACATTTGAAGTTCATAGCCCAAAAAAATCTGTATTCATCTTAAAATTTTAATTACAAGTCCTTCAAGCTTTTTTTTTTAATGTGCTATTCATTATTCTTAAAATATTTTCATCTGAAGATTTCTTTTTTGGGAGCCTTTTACTTACAATTCCAATGTCTTTGATGGTCATAGAATTTTTCAAGTTGTTCCTATAATCCCAGTTGAGTTTGGTAGTTTGTGAGCTTTCTAGAAGTTGGCCAATTTCTTCTAAGTTTGTGGCAAATTATCCAAGTTTTGTGTCTGGTTACTCCTTCATTCCTTCAGGATATTTTCACTGGATATTGGATTTATGAGTGACAGTCATCCCTAAAGGAAAGAGGGATGGTACACCCCCACGTTGATGAATGCTTCCTTTCTGTTACCCAAAACCTAGCCAAGTCAAGGGAACAATGAAATCAAATCTGGAAAGTCCAGATCCATCTTCTGTTGCAGTCCACTGGCTTTCTCTCATGCACCCTGGGAACTAGAGTGCTATCTGCAGAGAGCTACTTTCTTACATGCACACCAGGGCAGTTGCTCCTTGGGATGCTTAGTGTCCTTTGTGCTGTCACTAAGCAAGCAGAGGCTGACATTGTCACTGCTTCTGCAGCCTGATATAGAAAACCCCTCTCTAAATGGGGTTGGGAAGACACCACTGGACAGAGCACCAGTTTTTTTGTTTTTGTTTTTTCTTTTAGTGCTTGAAAAAGGTTGGGTCCCTTACTTCTGTCCTCCATGTTTTCACTGTCATCCAAAGAGGCTCTCCCCATGAGTACTGCGCCATTTCTCTCTGGTTCTTTCAATATTATTATTTGTTATTGTTGTTGATTGAGGGGGTTGGGGGATTTAGTTATGATGCTGAGAAGTTTAATGGGATTTATTTGTGTTGATCCCACTTTGCTTTGCTCTGCCAGGGGTGTGGAAGAGTATCCAGCTCGGGCACCCGCACCACTAGGTCCAGGAGTCCCAGCATGTTGGTCAGCTGCTGCAGAAAGGAGGGTCATGTGAGGCTGGAGTAGTCCTCAGCTAGGGCACCTGCACCCCTGGGTCCAGAAGTCAAGTGCCTTAGTCAGCTGCTGCAGGACAGAAAGCTAGGTAAGGCTGGAAGCTCCCTGCGTAGCTCACTGGCATTTGGCTGGGGTAGGGTGGATATTGCCCAAAAGGCTTCTTCTGTTCTCGGGCTGCCCTTCTCCCTCTTTTCACCAGGGGAAGAAGCTTTTCTCAGAGATACCTTGTCTATGCTGTCTGGGGGCTTCTGTAGGGCCCTGTCAGGATGCAGGGAGCAATGAACTCAGACCGCGTGCTACGTCCCAAGGTCCCCAGGCTGCTTCCCTCCTCCTCCTCCCAGAGTCCTCCTAGGCTTGTCTATTGGGCTCTGCCCTGGGACTTTTATTTGTATGACAGAGGAATTGGGGCTCTCCATGTTGGGGAACCGGCAGTCAACACTCATGTCGGTATTTTAATGCACTTTCCTTTTTGTGGTTTATATTTCTTAAGAACAATTGAGAGCCAGGCGTGGTGGCGCACGATTGTAATCCCAGCATTCGGGAGGCTGAGACCGGAGGATCCAGGTTCGTGGCCAGCCTCAGCTACCTAGTGAGGCACTCCGCAACTTAGTGAGACTTGGTTTCAAAATAAAGAATAAAAAATAGGGCTGGGGGTATAGCTCGGAGGTAGAATGCCCCTGAGTTCAATCCCCAGTACCGCAAAAAACAAAAACAAACAAACAAACAAAAAGAACAATTGAAAAGCAAGAAAGAAGACGGCCATTATACTTGAAAAGGTTGAGGGGTCCCATATTCTTACAAATGACAGAACTGTTTCTTACGGAGAGCCTGCTGTATGGAAGTTATTTAGCAAGGAATGACTCCCGAACCCGGGCTAGCCCTCCACCACCAGGCCCCCAGACTGACCGCCCCCGCCAGGTTCCACGCCCTCCTAGCTGCGTCCTTGTCCCCACCTCTCTCTTTGAGGTGCCCTTCCACTCATCTGTAACTCCCCCACCCACTCCTGCATGAGATTTGGACAGTCAGTTGCCATTCATTTTGACTATTAACAATGAGATGAATTCCATACAGGGCAAAGGTTTAACCCAAGCCCCTGTTGTTTTCAAGAAAGTGGCACCAAGAATGAGCTCAGGTAGCCGGGCGTGGTGGCGCACGCTTGTAATCCCAGCATTCGGGAGGCTGAGACCGGAGGATCCGGGTTCGCGGCCAGCCTCAGCTACCTAGTGAGGCACTCCGCAACTTAGTGAGACTCAGTTTCAAAATAAATAATAAAAAATAGGGCTGGGGGTATAGCTCGGAGGTAGAATGCCCCTGAGTTCAATCCCCAGTACCGCAAAAAAAAAAAAAAAAGAATGAGCTCAGGCAACGACCCCCAGCGGTTCATCCCAGAAGGTCCTAATGCTCTTTATGATGACCCAGCAGTCAGAGTCGCTCTTTGACGGGACTGAGCCCTGCCTGCTGTGTCTCCTGGCTGGCTGCTAGGTCTACGCTCTTCCTCGCTTTCTCTTGCCCCTCAGCTTGGACAGCCAATGTTGCAGGTTCCTTGCTTCTGGTCCCAGCGTCCCTCAACTTCAGCCTCCTCCTCTGGGGCACAGCCCAGGGGTGACCTGTGTGTATAGGCACCCGCACATGGGAGGCAGCTGGTCAGTGCCCAAGTCATCCCAATGCCTGTTAAGCAGCAGTCTTGGAAACCGGAACAATCCAAGTCCCGGCTCACAAAGGTGAGCTAGGCTGAGTTCAAAACTAAAATGGGCAGGCTCCACTCACAGCCTGAAGTGGCTGCATCCCTTCATCCCGGGGAGCCGACACCCCTAAAGGAAGCAACTGGCTGATGAATGACTAAATATAGAAGGTCACTGTTAGCGCCAGGATGGCCAGTCTAAAGGAAATATATTTCCCATGGCTGATGTCACAAGGCTCAGATTTCAAGAGCTCAGAAGGGGTTTACATTTCATCTGTCCGTGACATGGTTCAAATACGAAGCCTTTTATTCGGATCTAGGGAAAATTAGCTCCTGGTCACCTGTAGTGCAGTCGTTAGCTCCTGACGACCCATATGGCGTTTCCCCTTTAAACCCACAGATCAGCAAGCTCCGTGGTGGAATTAGGTGATTGCTCATTAACAGTTGTACCTGCAACCCAAGGGAAATTAATTTTCCTTTCTGACCTGTGAGTTCCAATCAACGTTAGCTTTCATCAAACGCTGGATGAGTCACAGCCGGAGTTTCATTGAAGCCACCTGCCTGAGCGAGAGGTAAGAGAGAGGTAGCCCAAGTGTGACAGCCCAGAAGACAGGTTCCATTCACCAAGATGTCTGGTCTCAGCTGGAAGAGACAGCAAATGGGGGACGGAAGCTTGGTTGAGGGAGGAGGACAGAGAAGGAAAGGAGTGAACTTTTATGGTGTAAAAGAAGCCTCGCATCCATGCAACTGATTTCTCTGCAAATAACAGTTTTACGAGACAGTGAGCTGCCGACACAGCACAGCTTCTGTTTGCAGACAGGGCTCTTGAAGGGACGAAGAGGGGGGGGACCCTACATTCTAATCCTTCTTTCCATCCTGTTTCAACTTCCTGAGAAGGGGGGTGTTGCAGAAAAAGAGCAATGCAGAAGCTCGCTCCGGAAAAACGCCTTGAAATAGAATCAACAAGATTGATGAGCAGGCAGACAGGTAATAACTTTAAAAGTGAAAGAAATCTCCGAAGATCTATGGCATTTTTAACAAAATAGGGGAGTGGGGGGAGGTGGGCAGCACTAAAAAACGGATGGGCGGTGATTACACCCAAAGGAAGTCCCTAATGAACCCGAAAACAGAGCTCTGAAGAAAGAAGGGAGATAAATTCAAAGTATTGTTTACGTAACCTCAGGGGGTTTGAACACCCAGGACTTACAGTGCCGGAGCAGGGTGAGGAAATGAGACAGAGGGCGGCTGAGCGTTAAGAAATCAGGTTTTTGGCAGAAGGTCAAAGAGAGTGAACGGATGTGGGGGGAGGACATGGGAGGGAGGCGACGGGGTGGGCACAGCTTTCATGTTAAAAGACATTTAGCAAAAGTAAATGTGTGATTGCTGAAGGAAACAGGCAGAGGGAGGAGGGCGGTCTTAACTGCTGTGTTGGACCTCAGGCACCAGGCCAACAGCACTGAGGCGATGCCTCTCCAACCACCTGGTACCACTGGGCTGAGCTCACGTAAAGCCAGCGTGGGACATGCCAGGAGAACATGGCAGGTGGCCTGAGGCCAGAACCAACCAGGGACGTCTGTCCCCTGCAGTTGGGGTCGGGCCAGGTGAGAAAAAGGAAGTAGCAGGCTGCTGGGGTCCGAATGCATGTCCCACCAAACTCATATGTTAAAACTTAGTCCCCAATAAAATGGTAGTGTGGGGTTGATCAAGTCACTGGGTCATGAGGGCTCTGCCCTCGTAGGTGAGACCAGCGCCCTTCCTAAGAGCTTGAGGGAGCCTGCTTCCTCCCCTCGGCCCCTTCCCTCACAGGTGAGCACAGTGTTCCTCCCTCCTGCCATGTGGGGACGCAGCAAGAAGCTGTTGTCTGCAAGGAACAGGCCCTCATCAGACACTGAAACTGCCGCCACCGTGATCTCAGACTCCCAGTCTCCAGACCGGTGAGAAGTGTAAGTCTGTCGTTTATAAATTGCCCAATCAGAGGTATTTTGTTACATCAGCAGGAATGGATTAAGACGGAGTTTCTATGCTCAGTCCAGTTTCTATGCTCAGTCCAGTTTCTATGACTGAGCAATCACAAGAATTATTTAGACTCAGATGTCTTCCCAAAGGGCTTTCCCACATGTCAGCTCTCTGGGACTCACAATGGCACAGTAAGACAGAAGATCTACGTTACCAACGGTGGTATACGTCCACACTGTGTTAGCAGTACATATCAGTGCATGTACTAGTCATTACTGTATATGCTGATTGTGAAATCATGTTACAAAGGGGGAAATCAGGACACAGAGAGGTCTTAAAAACCATCAGGAGGCAGAAACAGCATAAAAAATTGGTAGAAGAAAAAAAATAGCCCCGGAATTCAAAGGCATGAGGGCCCCTGGCTGGTCCCACATACCTCCCTCTCTTCCTCACAGAGCTCCTTCCCGTTAGTAGTAGTTCTCTGGGAGTGATGGAATATGCCTGTAATCCCAGAGCTTGGGAGGCTAGGACAGGAGAATCATAGGTTTGAAGCCAGCCTCAGCAACTTAGTGAGGCCCTCAGAAACTTAGCAAGATCCTCCTGTTTAAAATATATATATATATATATATATATATATATATATATATACACACACATATATATATATGGCTAGGGGTATAGCTCAGAGGTAGAATGTTCCTGGGTTCAAACTCAAGTACTACCAAAACAAAAAACAAAACAGAAAAAGAAGTCACTTTATTTATTCATTCATTCGTTCATTTGTTCAGTCCTGTACTAAGTACTATTATGAATATTACCATGTTTGACAGGTTTTAGCACACCTTTTAAAAATAACTCATCCAAGCCGGGCGTGGTGGCGCACACTTGTAATCCCAGCATTCAGGAGGCTGAGACCGAAGGATCTGGGTTCGTGGCCAGCCTCAGCTACCTAGTGAGGCACTCCGTAACTTAGTGAGACTCGGTTTCAAAATAAAGAATAAAAAATAGGGCTGGTGGTGTAGCTCAGAGGTAGAATGCCCCTGAGTTCAATCCTCAGTACCGCAAAAAAAAAAAAAAAGAAAAAAAATTAACTCATCCAAAAACACTTTTTAAAACAGGCCTTTTTATGCAAAATGGATTTAAAATAGAAACTCAGGGAATTTTAAGTAGTATACCATAATTTGATTAGAGGACAGGGCATAAGGCCTTGTGTCAGTTAGCTCTCTGTTACTATAACAAAATACCCAAGATTAACAAATTGAAAAGGATAAAATGCTCATCTCGGCTCAGTTTTGAAGATTTCAGTCCTTGGTTGATTGGCCCTTGGCTCTGGACCTGTGACAAGGCAGACCATCATGGTGGGGAGCACATGGGAGATCAAAGCTACTTTCTTCCTGACAGCCAAGAAGCCAAGACAGAGAGAGAGGAAAGGATCAGGGTCTCAATATCCCTGTCAAGGGCTCACTCCCAAAGACCTGACTTCCACTAAGTCCCACCTCCTACGAGTTCCCAGTAGCACCATGGTCTGGGGACCAAGCCTTTAGCACATGAGCCTTTGGGGGACATTCCAGACCCAAACTATAGAAAGCTTCCTAGGGTGGGGGGCTGGGGATGATGTAGAGGCCAAAGCGTTGAAGTCCTGGCATGCTCAGGACAGAGCTGCACCCTTGCTGAGGAGACAGGGTTTGAAGTTAAGGCTGGAAACAGCCGAGGTCAGCTGCATAAGGCCTTCATTCCAGGCGTTGTGAAATGCTCTCTGCCCAGACAGGACATGCTAAGGGAGCCAGCCAACGTCAGAGGCAGGAGAGTTCTTTCTGAAGAATAGTGCCAAGGGGGTAGTAAAGCAAAGTCTCACCGCCACGCGCAAAAGGGCACTCCATCAATGCTCTCTAGATGAATGAGGGAACCCGGTCCATCGATCAGTACCGTGAGAGCAGCTAGGATCCTTGCCACATCAACAGATGGTTAGCATCTCTTTTTAAAAAGCCCAACCTGTGGGCAGAATAAGTGGCTGCCTGAGAAGGCTGAAGATGTCTCTGCACTGCTGGAGGAGAGGGGACGGGGCTCACTTGAGGTTCATTCAATGGGTAGTGATTAGACTTAACTTGCTGGTCCCCCTGGAGACAAGATAGAGATGAAAAGAGGGAGATGATGGGGAACGTGGCTGTCATGGGGTTCTGTCCTGCAGCTGTCCCCGTGAGAGGAGGAGAGGCGGACTGTCACTGTGAGTCAAGAGGCACCCTGCTCCCGGAGCCTGACACTATTAAAGTGGGTCCACGGGGACAGCTCTGCTGCAGAATCTCATCTTTTAACCATTTGAGAGGACTGGTTTTTTTCCTTGGAAAAGAAGAGTCTCACACTGAATGCTTTCTTTCATAGGGTGCCGGAGGTCCATGTTCGTGTCCTGCAGGGAAGCAGTGACGTTGTTGGAGAGCTGCAAAGGGCTGGTTGATGTTGGGGTCTGTAGCAGCTGTAGTCTTGGGGCTGGAGGGAGGATGGGAGAGGGAAGGACTCATTATTGATACTAAGAACAAAAGGGTCCAGGTTTCCCACTAATAGAAATAACAATAACCTTGCCTTAAACATTTTCCTTTTTTTAGGGTGGTGAGCCTAAACAAATAAACCAAAGCCACACATTCACACCCTGTTAACACTCACAACCACCCCAGGAGCCACATGTGGGTCTCAAGAGCACTGAGACCCCTTCAACAGTGAAGACCAGATCCTCTAGTCTCAGCCTCCCAAGTACTGGGATCACAAGCACGTACCACCATACCCGGCCGGCCCACAATATATATATATATATATATATATTTTTTTTTTTTTTTTTTTTTTGCAGTGCTAGGTACTAGGGATTGAACCCAGGGCATTCTACCTCCAAGCTACACCCCCAGTTCTATTTTTTATTCTTTATTTTGAAACAGGGTCTCACTAAGTTGCGGGGACCTCACTAAATAGCTGAGGCCGGCCACGAACCCTGATCCTCTGGTCTCAGCCTCCCAAGTACTAGAATCGCAAGCACATGCCACCATACCCAGCCAACAATACATTTTTAAACATCACCAGGAGAGCCTTGAGCTCTTCCTTGGCTCAGCAGAACGCATATTTTAACTGTTTGAAAAAATATCATTTAATTTTTTTGCAGGGGAATCTGAGCAGAAGCTCTAGAAAAGGCAAAGATAGGGGCAGGCAGGGATGTGGAGTTGAGGAGGAGAACACAGGTGCTATAGAAGGAGGTGAGCATGCACGGTGGGCCACGCCACCTCTCCGGGCCTCTCTCATCAACAGGAGGCCGAGTCCCCAGCCCGAGTCCTGTTCCTGAATACCCACAGCAATAGTGACACTTGTGTGGCGCGGTTTCATACTCTAACCACGTTGACACCCAGCAGCACTGTGAGGGGCGTCACCCTTTACAGGAAGGGAACCTCAGCCCTGCGCTGCAGAACCCAAAGCTGGATGTGCCAGGCGTGGAGCCCTCTTTCTTCTCAATTTTGGGTTCCCAGGGCTTTCTTGGTTTCATGCCACCTTCAAAGGAAGACAATTAATTTGTCTTCAAAAATCCAATCTTCCCTTGTAGCTTCGACAACTCTTTCCCTGCAAAGGGACAGGATTCTGGGCTCTGTCTACCCTGCCAGGTCTCCAAGATGGGGCAACATGTCTTTAAGAAGTTCTTGGTGAGTGGGGTGCGGTGGCACATACCTGTAATCCTGGTAGTTGGGAGGTTGAGACAGGAGGATCACAGGTTCAAAGCCAGCCTCGGCAACTTAGCAAGATCCTCAGCAACTTAGCAAGACCAATAAATAAATAAAAGCTTCTGGCATTGCAAGAATGAAATAATCTAGGAGTTGAGACATTGAGCACCTCTTTCATTAAGGCTAAAAGAGAAAACCCAGGTCTCACACAAGACATTACAAGGAAAATTTTAGAGAAAAAATAATCTAGAAGCAAACTTCATGGAGTCCCTTCTTTCTGTGGCAGCTGATGATGTAGCAGAGTACATAATTGAACAACCAGAGCCAGGATTCTGAAACCTAGTAGAAAAGGAGCAAGCACGTAAGCAAATTCTCAGTAGGATCCCAGACAAGCTCAATGTCCGGGTGAGGCTTCCGCGGACAATCCAGGAGAGAGCTAGCGCAACGAAGGAACTTCTTGATACAGCGAAGAATAATGTCTCCAAGAAATAGTAATATGAGAACCACAGGGCACTGAGACGCCAAAAGAAAGAATTTGTACAGTACTTCAAAAGTTTCAGTGATACTCTGAAAGCATATTTTAGAGATGGCAAGGCCATAAATGTGTTCAGTGCTGAACAACTAATTCACCAAAGCAACTCAATGGTTCAGACCTGTGTGGCCTGAAAGTCGTATGTGTTAAGAGATGTATTTCCGAGTGGCAATGTTAAACTGCCTTTATCTGTAAATTTTAAAGTTTGACTGTACATAAACTATAACAGTCTAATTCAGAGAGACAAAAGGTAGACAAAGATTAGCAGTTAGGAAGAGGGGAAAGAAGGAGTCTTTGATTCCTGGCATAAAGGTTCCTTTGGGAAGATTAAATTTTGGGGAAATAGCGGTGAAAGTTGCACAACACTGTTAATGTAACTACTGCCACTGAATTGTACACTTAACATGAGCTGGGCACAGTGGCACATGCCTGTAACCCCAGGACTTGGGAAGCTGAGACAGAAAGATCCCAGGTTCGAGGCCAGCATCTGCAACTTAGTGAGACTCTGTTTCAAAATATAAAAGGCTAAGGGTGTAGCTTGGAGGTAGAATGTTTCTGGGTTCAATCCCTAGTATCAAAAAAAATTTTTTTTAACATTTAAAGTGGCTAAAATGGCAAATCATAGACTACCTGTATATATTTCGCCACAATAAAAGAAAGTTTGCAAAATATCATAAAGTAAAAATGAAGGAACATACATTCGAAATACCTTTAAATTATTTTAAATCATAATTGAATAATCATTTAGATTCATCTAAATTGAAGTTCTAATATTTTCTTCCCATTCCCCCTGGCTGTGTGTCCCTGGGAGCCCAAGGCTGGAGCCCACGGTCCTGACCAGCTGGGCTGAGCCTCTGTGCTGGAAGGACCGAGAATGGCATGGATACTCCCGGGGACCCTCCTGCCTGAGCCTCCACCTCCAGCCACCTTCCCTTCCAGGTTCAAAGGCAGAGATTCAAACGTGAAGGTCAGCCTGGGCGGCAGGAGCCGGCAGGTGACAGTGTGTTCCTTGGTTGGGGCTCCTGATGAGAGGTCCTGGCTGTGTGACCTGCCTGTGACTTATTGGCATCTCCTTGTTTTCCTTCTGGTTCATGTGGTAACTTCAGGCACTTCCCAGACTAGCTTCCCTGTGCTTTTCTCGTCCTTCCCCCACCACTTGGATGGGCAGACTGGCTGCTCCCAGGGTGGGGAGGGGGGCTTCTCCATGCCACTACCCTGGGAACCCGAAGTAAGAGAAGCAAAATTGAAGAACAGGCTGGGATTACTTTCTGCGGTGACCCCAACACCTTCTATTCCAGAATCTACCTATAGAGTTTTGAGACTTCTTTTGTTTTGTTTTGTTTTTTGTTTTGGGTTTTTTGTTTTGTTTTGTTTTGTTTTGCGGTACTGAGGATTGAACTCAGGGGCATTCTACCTCCAAGCTATACCCCCAGTCCTATTTTTTA
>PVLC010048037.1:0-10990 GCA_004027655.1 Graphiurus murinus
ACCTACGGAAAATCATCCTCACATTAAGCACAACCTCAAGGTTGCTGGAGTGCTGCAGAATGTCCCAAGCATTGAGCATCCTCCAGGGTTGACATCGCTAATTTGCTGAGGCTGGCTTCGAACCTGCGAAGTCCTGTCTCAGCCTCCCAAGTACTGGGAGTTACCGACATGCAGCACTGCATCCCACTCAAAGTGATTTTTTTTAAAAAAAAGATGGCCAAAACTTCTGACTTTTTATTAACCTTACTTAGGAAGTTTTTAGGATTATTTTTTAATGTTACAGATTTGTACAGAACAAATTACTATTTCTTTCTTTGGCTTTGATGGGATCAAAGGTAGTTACATGCAGTTCTAGCTTGTAAGAAAAAAAATAAGAATCAAAGAAATGCCTTTTTGTTGCTGTGGCATGGACAATGAAAATGAGAATCAGATGGAGTTGTTTTTTTTTTCAAATTTAAAAAAATGTCCAGTCATTTGTACAAATGGTTTAAAAGCCTTGAGATTTTAGGACTATGTACTTGCAATTATTCTTTTTAAATAATTAATTACTAATATGTTTTAATCACTGAGAACATTGTTTTGATCATTAAGAATTTACAATGTAAGGATTATTTCAAGGTCAAATTTCAAATGTTAATCATTTTAACCTAATGCATGGAAATCTCTACTGAATTCAGTTTAAAAATAAAAAGTAAATCATTAATTTGAACTGGCATACTTACTGGAAATTGTCTTTTATTATTCTCTGCTATGGTTCAAGGTCATTTCTTTAATCAGACCTCAGATTTGGATACAGAGAAACTGGCAAAAAAAAAAATACAAAATACAAAAACCAAAAAACTCATTTTTCTCTTTCCCTAAAAATACAATTCTCACAGGAGATCTCTTCTAACTTTCTTTCTCTCTTAATGTTTTTATCTCATCACCTTTAATTATGCTACTGTAGCTGTGCTTTTTTTTTTTTGTGGTACTGGGGATTGAACTCAGAGGCATTCTACCTCCGAGCTATACCCCCAGCCCTATTTTTTATTCTTTTATTTTGAAACCGAGTCTCACTAAGTTGCGGAGGGCCTCACTAGGTAGCTGAGGCTGGTCGTGAACCCGGATCCTCCGGTCTCAGCCTCCCGAATGCTGGGATTACAAGCGTGCGCCACCACGCCCGGCTTAGCTGTACTTTTTTTAAATTTTAGTTTTGAGGGCAATTTGTGTCACTGGGCACAAGACACTTGGAAATCACACAGCTTTGTTTGCTGGTAGAGGACCGGGGCTTCATGTTTGAAAACTTCCCAGGCCGTCTTCCTCTTGATGAGATGGGTGTCCTGAGGACCAGAGTCTCTCTCTCAACTGTGTTCTGGTCAGGGCCCCGTGGGTATGGCTTACCAACAGGCATGGGTCCTGGTGCCCTACTCCCTAGTTCTGTGGCTGTGGAAAGCTTATGTCCGTCCTGTGACCCCACCTCCTCATCTGTAAAGTGGGGACGTGCAGAGCAGCCATGGCAGAGAGTCCTGCAAGGGTGACAGGGAGTTCAGTGTCACCCAGTGCTCATGGCTGTGCAAGGTCAGCAGTTTGACCCGTGCTACAGAGAAAATGTCATTCCCACAGGTTAGGGGATAATATGTGGCTTTTCGTCCCATCCAGTTTAAGTCTTAGTTTCATTCAATTTAAGTTAGAAAGCCTGGTTGAATTAAAATAGTTCCTTTAGGCAATGGTCTAAAGAGAAATATGCCCTCCCTTGTGTCTGTCCCTGAATGGTTTCAGGGTGAGAGGGGGTTGTGTGTTTCCACATCTCCTTCCCACTTCTGAGTTTCCTTGTATACTTGTCTCTACTTTTACACTGGGGATATTCTTTAAGATCCCCAGTAGAAGCCTGATTAACAACAGTAATTAATAATAAAGAACAATGAGAGCAAAACGCTACAATAAGTTATGTGCATGTGTTCTCTCTCTCAGAATATCTTTTTGCACTTCTACCTTTTCACTTAAAGGCAGCACTTTATGGCTTCTCTTTGGCAAATCCAAATTCCAGCATCACTCCTTTTGTGCTCTCCAGCCATTGTTAGGTGAAATAAGGTCATTTTGAACACAAGCAAATGTGTCTGATGACTGAGATGTCTACTAAGCGACTAACGGGCAGATAGTGTATACAGCATGGATACGCTGGACAAAGGGATGGAATAGAGTATACAGCATGGATACGCTGGACAAAGGGATGGGATAGTTATAAGGTCATTTTGAACACAATGTGTTTGATAACTGAGATATCTACTAAGCGACTAACATGTATACAGCATGGATGTGCTGGACAAAGGGATGGTTCACGTCCTGGGTGTAGTAGAATGGGACGTCAAGAGGTTTCATCACATTACTCAGATTGGGACACAATTTAAAACTTCCGAATTGCTTATTTCTGGAATTTTCCATTTACTATGTTTGGACTGTGGTTGACCATGGGTAACTGAAACCATGGAAAGTAAAACCTTGAATAAGGGGAGGGGTTGCTTTCAAGTTGGTTCTTTGGGCTCAGGCAATATCTCTGGGACATATCTATTATCTATCCTTTGCTGCTCTTTGCTGCCTGAAGACCCCTGATCCTTAGTTCTGCCTAGCTCCAAGCTGGGGTCCATGTTGCTGGGGAGTTATTTGGCCTGCTGGCTCTTTGCCCCATGGGAACTAAGTGGTCCAGGATAGCTGATCTTTAAGGCTCCTGTTTGGAGATTATGCTTTCTGAGCTTCCCAATTTCCTAGGATGTCTCCCTGCTGGATTGGTATAGGGTCAGCCTGTCGGGTGACTCTTTCCATAGCCCCAAAAGGCACATAAAGCCAGAAGCTTCTGTCCTGGATATCCTCATTTGGAAAACAGGACAACAGTTGCATTTCCTTGACCTCCTGTCTCTGAGTTCCCTTCTCCTCACTATAGAGTACTCAGGACCAGAAATGGCGGGTCCTTCCTTGTGAACATCCCATGGTCTAGTTCTCCAAACCTGGTCCTTGATGTGCTACAGGGGGGATGAGAAAAGCTAGACAACATTTCTCAGGCCAATGGCTCAGACTGAAAGGCCAGCTCTTGCTGAAGAATCATTCTTTTGAATGGACAAAGGTAAATATTCCATTGGCCCATTTCTTTGCATTCCTTCTATAATCTCAACTTTCTCTTTGGCAGAGGGACTTCTCCAAGAACGCAGCAAAAAGAAAGACAAAAGAAAAAAAAAAGCACAGTAATGTTCTTCAACTTCTATCTTTTGTACTGTTGCAATGCATTGCCAGTATCCAGCAGAGCTTCTGGTCAAAATCCAGTGAATATGTGAATAGATGAACGAATGTTGATGGTGATTAATATCATTAAAATTACCTGCAAACAAATATAGACAGCCAGGTGCCACATAGCATTTTGGTCAATGATGGACCATATGTTGATGATGGTAGTCTCATAAGATTCTATCTCTCAGTGATATCATAACCATCTTAGTTTGCCTAAGTACAGTCTATGATGTTCACCCAATGATGAAATTACCCAGTGACACATTTCTCACATTCTCCGTCATTAAATGATGCGAGACGGTGTGTGTATCTCAGATAGCTTTCTGGCAATTCACGACATAGAAATTTTACCATGAGGAAATTACAGATCCCTTGTTAATTGTGAAATAAGTAAACTTTGAAGCTGAGAGAAAAGAGAGTCTCCTTTTTTCTTTACGAAGAGCTATGCTATAGGAATAGTAAACTCTTTATCAAAGCAAAAATTGCACTGGGCAAAGGTAAACAGATCAGGAAGACTTTATTCAAGGCTACAGAAATAAGGGGGAGAGGCCAGACCCACGTGGGAATCTACTCTGCTGAAACAAAGAGTAGGGCGGGTTTCAAGGAATAAGGTGAGCTTGTGGAAAAGAACTAGAGACTGTTGGCAGGGAGGCTGACCCATACGTGTGTTGGACACAGTGTTATTTTCCAAGTGTGCAAATATTTTTCTCTCTAATTACACCATCTGCATTTGCTAGTTGGTGCCCAGCATTTTGGGTTCCTACTCTCTTGGAAAAACTGGGAGATCAGGCTTTATCTTCCTTGATGATAACATTTCAAAGGGATGGCTCTGGGTCCTTGGGAAAAGAGCTGTAGATTGATAAATTGGCAAGAGGCTTTAAAAATTCACATGTTTTAATGGTAAGTGGTGTCCAACTGTGATCGAGTGACTTGGGAGGCTGAGGCAGAAGGATCACAAGTTTGAGGCCAGCCTCAGCAACTTAGGGAGACACTGCCTGAAAACAAAATAAAAATGGGCCAGGAATGTAGCTCAGTGGTTGAGTGCCCCTGGGTTCAATCCCTAGTAAAACACATGCACATGCATGCATGTGCACACACATAGATACACAATTACTTATTTCAAAGTGACAGAGAAATAACTTATAATTATATTTTCTAAAGAAAATGCCCTCAGAAGAATGGAAATGAACCTATCATATTCCCTCACTGTACCACTCCTGGGTATCTATCCAAAAGTATTGAAACCAGATTACCATAGTAATGCATGTATATCTATGTTTATAGCTGTACAATTCATAATTGCCAAACTATGGAACCAGCTGAGATGTTCATCAACAGACGAATGGATTACAAAACTATGAAATATACACACAATGGAATTCTACTCAGCCATAAAGAAGAACAAAATCATGTCATTTGCAATGAAATGGATGGAGCTGGAAAATATGCATTATGCTAAGTGAGATTAGTCAGACACAAAAAGTGAAAGATCGGATGTCTTCCCTCATCTGTGGAAGCTAGGGAGAAATTGGGACAGGAGGGACTTCTGACAAAGGAAGAGAAACCTTAGTGGAGTGAGGGAGGGGACCCAACAGAGGGAGGGGGGAGGGGAGAGGAAGACTTGACAAGGGAAACACCTCAATGGACACGATGCACAGACACAAACTTATTAAAGCCAATCGCAGTGTTGAGCACGGGGAGGTGGGGAGGGACAGGGAGCGGGCTGGGACTCGGGGGAGGGCTCAATGAGTGCTGTGTGTATGTCTGCCTCTATCACTCCGAACTTCATCATGATGTATGATTACAATGCAGCAATTAAAAAAAAAAAAGGAAAAGAAAAAGCCGTAAGCATAGGAGTTAGGAAAAAATCCTATCTTAAGTTTAGCCAAGCTGGGGGAAACATTAAAGCTGTCTTGATCACTCTAAACCAAGTGAACAAGGGATTTCCACTTGGGAATTTGGTGCGGATATAGTATTTTAAACTGTTCACTGTAAATCTCCCTTACTGAAGTAAAATGCCGTTGACTTAGTAATGGGAGAGTGTAGCTAATGTTCCTATATTTTGCTTGGTGGTTCAATCAGTCGGGACCAACGATCAGAGAAGAGATTGGATGGGAGGTCTGTGAAAGTCCTTCCGACCCTCCGTGTCATCGACAGGGAGAACTTGACCATGGTTCTTCTCACTTGAGAACAGGGAGTGTTAACAGTGTCTCCCCCATTCTGATGCTATTGACAGCCATATTTGTGCTACAGCAGGCACTTTATGGTAAAATGTGCCATACATATGGGAGTATCTTTTTTTAAAAGTCTGTACTGTGGGCTATTTCTTCTTGTGTTTCTCTCCTAGCTACACACTCTTTCCTCCCTCTCACCTTCATTTGGCTAACACGATAACTCTCAGTATTAGAGAAGTTTAAAGAAGAAACTCCCACGGGAGGTATTATGGTTTGGATCTAGTGCCCCCCCCCCCCCAAGTCTCTTGTGTTCAGACATGGGGCTTTTTGGAAGAGATTGGATTCTGAGGGCTGTGATCTCATCAGAGGTCATCAAATGGGTTAATTAGCTGAATGGACTGCTGGGAGCTTGGACCTAGTTAGAAGAAGAAGACCACTGGGGATTTGCTCTGAAATGGCTTATCTTGTCCCCAGCCTCTCTCCTCTCAGCTTCCCAGCTATCGTGACCTGAGTATCTTTTACCCGCCACATCCTGCCGCCATGATGTTTTGGTCTTGGAGCCAGCTGACCATGGACTGAGCATCTGAAACCATGAGCCCAAATAAAGCTTTCCTTCTCTAAGTTGTTCTTGTCTGGTATTTGTCACAGCAACAAAAAGCTGATCAACACAGGAGATTGGATGCACTGGATAAAATTGTAGCCAAAACAAAACAACAACAACAAAAAAGGAGTTAAGAGAAAGTAGCTCAATGCTGAAAGCAAGGAGAATAATTAACTAAAAGATAAGTGGGAAATCTAAGCTAATGGTATTGGTTAGGCTAAAAAGGTGTTGGTGATGGTGTTAGCTATGGGATAGCTGACAGAAATGTGAGCTATCAAAAAACGTTGGGCACTATAAGGTTCGGAAAAGTCAATCAGTAGGGATTAATTAAATCTGTCTGAAGTGGTTGTATCCACATAGTCTAACACTATTTAAGATTGTTTTCAAGACCTTACCTTTTAGACTGTTTCTTGGCTACATTATTCCATTTTGAAAACAGATGTTTGTCATTCCTCATGGAGTTTTTATAGTTCTGCATCTTGATGAAGAAAAATAGGTACCATGGGCCAATAATGACCTAAACCTCCCATCAGCTAGTCACCTTTGATGATTTGCATAGGTTTTACACATCTTGGATTCCAGTGCCTTCTGGATTATGTCTCATTGTTTGTTTAACCAGTAACTGTTATTAAGGATAGCAGCAGTAGTCTTTCAGATCATAAGGATGTTGAGTGGAAAGCCCTCATTCCTATTTATTAAAGTTATATCCCCATCAGAAGCTAAATACAGGTGATTTCTAAGGTACATATTTTGACATACTCTATTATATGGCTATAAAATGAATGTCTGAGGGTTTCCAAATAAGTGGAAGCCCTTCTTAATTTTCTTAATTATATTAAAAATGGAAATTAGAAATAGAACCAGTTCCTTACCATGAATACAGTGCTTTTTATTTTTATTTTTTACTGGGAATTGAACTCTAGGGGCATTCTACCTCTGAGCTACACCCTCAGCCATATTTCATTTTTAAGTTTGAAACAGGATCTAAGTTGCTGAGGCTGGCTTCGAACCTGTAATCTTCCTGACTTAGTCTCCCAAGTACTGGGATTATAGGTGTTCACCACCACACCCAGCTCCATGAATACAGTGCTTTTTTTTTTTTTTAATTAGCTGTATTTTATTTTATTTTTTTCATTAAAAAAATACAGTGCTTTTAAAACATACAATGTATAATTGACTTATTTGGGGGGGTATGTTTTATCCCATGACATTTGCACATTGGTTATGTTATGGGTCAAGTTATAACAGAGTAAAACCTTAAAGCCCTGCACCATTCTATGGAGTTTTATGACTGACTCTGTTAATGTTTCTGGGATATCCTTTGTCATGGGTTGAATTATGTCTCTGCAAACTTGAATGTTGAAAACCTAAATCTCCAGCATGACTGACTTTGGAGATAGGGCCTTATAGAGGTGATTAAGGTTAAATGAGGTCATAAGGGTGGGGCCCTAATTCATATATCTGGTGTCCTTATCAGAAGGAAGAGACACTAGCCACACAACCACAGAGGGATGACCTTGAGTGGACACAGTGGGGATGGGGGCCCCCTGCCGGCCAAGGAGAGCATTCTTGGGAGAAACCAGCCCAGCTGACACCTTGATCTTGGACTTCCATCCCTCAAAACTGCGAGGCAATAAATAAGTGTTATTTAAGCCACTCACTCTATGATATTTTGTTATGGGAGCCCTCACAAACTAATAGATCTTCCTAAGGAAATGAGTGTTGGGCTCAAGTTCAAAATCCAGGGACTCAGGAAACACCCTCAATGGATCAGAGCCACTGTGCAAATACTCAGCCCTTTATCTTATTTAAGACATCTTTTCCTTCCAGTGATTTGCATCTCAATAACCCCAGAATCACAAGAAATGGAGTTATCAACGTGAGTCTATGTAAAAGCCGAGAGGCATAAAGGAGTTTGTCTTTTAAGGTGGGTGAATCAACCCTAGTAGTATTAACCTCAGTAGACTCTCCTGAGGCCCATTCAGATGTCCCTAGTAACTAGCTCTGTTGGTTTGGTAAACAGTTGCTGTATCCATGACCGATGAAGAAATTCCTAACAGATATAAAGCAAGCAAGAGAAGGTGCATGGGGTGGGGGAATAGGGGTAGAGCGTGTGCTTGGGAGGCCCTGGGCTCCATCCCTAGCACAAAAACTCCCCCCCAACCATATTGTAGCATGTTTCCACACTTCTTTTTGTTACTAAATATCTCAATGTATGAATATATCACACTATAGCTATCCATCGTTTGAGGGACATCTGCGTTGTTTCTATCTTTTGGCCATTATAAGTAATGCTTTGCTTATGCTTTTGATCTTTTTTTAAAAATTTTTTACTTAGAAACAGTACTCCTGATGAGACTGTCTGTGGCTACGGTGGCAGGCACTGTCAGGACATCTGGGGATGGGCTTCTGCACAGGACACTGTGTGTTTTATAAAGCCCTCCTGCCAATCCGATCTCCAGTGCTCTGTGAGTGTTCACTCATTGGCCCCTCGGTACTCCCGCCTGGTCTCTGAGCACCTCATTTTCCTTTCTCCTGCTGCACTGCTTCTTACCTGGTGACCCCCTTAGCGTGCAACCTGGTGCTGGGCTCCCATTAAGGACACTTCACACTCTGTGACATCCAGCTAGATTTTCTCTCTGAAGTGTCTGCTGGGCGCTGTGAATCCCACAGTTGGTCCATTTACCTGCAGCTCTGCAAATCCGGTCCTATTCCCCAAAACAACATTACTTGATATCTTAGAAGTGACCGGAATCTTCTCAGCTATTTTTACTTGCAATTTCAAGGCTTTTTCCTCTCCCCAAATCTCCTTGGGCTATAAATTAATCGGAGTCAAAACATGCTTTTAAGAGAAGGGGACTCAAAGCAGGACAAGGACTTGTTCTTTTTTGAAATTGCAGATAATTCAACACGGTCTAACCTTTGAAGAGGAAATCCGACCTGCTCGGAGCGGCACAGTGGGATTTTCGGAGGCTCTGTGTCTGAAAGCCTCATCTCAAAGAAGGCAGGTATTTGGTTTCAAATTATCAAAACAGCCTTGTACTCTTCTTGGAGTTATTTTGACATCTAAATAATAGTTCTGGCATCTCTTTCAGAGTGTAAATCAATAACATTGACTTAGTGCATTCTTTCCTCTTATTTGCATTCCTTTCTGTTTTATAACCTTAGATCAAGTATTAATAACTATTTTAAGCCTTAGCCTAGGTTTGGTACTTTGCCACTTAATGATGTAAGGGGCACCTTCCCCTTCTCCTTACCAACTAGTTGCCTCGCTCTTCCAGAATATTCTCTTCCCAGGACAAAGACTATATCCATCTTTAAAAACAGAGAAGTTGATTTAGGGGTCGCCTCAGACACATTTCTTTTTCATCTTTTCCAGTTCCCACAGGGTGAGAACACAAACACCCTTCTCCTATTTTTGTCATGCCCTCCTATCATGAATTTTCCCTTGCTCCTCACCAGAGTTTCTGAAAACCTACCTCAGAACCAGCTGAGGTAGGACTCTGGAGCCTCATCCTAGTGCCAAAGAATCCGAATCTCTGGGTGCTTACTGAAGGTACTAAAGTTGCACCTTCAGTAAGCACCCAGAGATACTCACAATGTTAGCAAGTGAGAAGCCCTCCCTCACACTTCCTGGCTGGCCAGTTCTCTTCTCTCCTTTCCTGTTACTCTCAGAGTTCTTCACACTGACCTCGTTACTGAATTCCTCACACTGACCTCGACTGTAGCTGTCACCTCATTTTCTTTCTTTTTTATTTTAAATGTGCTTTGATTGGTGCATTATGATCTCACATCATAACGTAAATCATGTTGACAGTGACATACATGCACACAGCACTTGGTGCCGCCCCCCCCACTGCCTCCCCATCTCCCCCCTTCCCATACAGAGGACTGAGACTGATATTGGGATTTTCACATAGGTACCACATAGTCGATGTTAGTATCTCCAATAATGAACCTCAGCCTTCCCCCTCCCCTTCCCTTAGACCACTTCCCTGGCCCCACTGAGGTTTCTCCTCCATTATCTGGAGTCCCTCTGGTATCCCAGTTACTCCCTACTTTGTGCATATTAGAGAAAACATTTGACCCTTCACTTTCTGTGACTGGCTAATCTCACTTAACATAATGTTCTCCAGGTCCTTCCATTTTCTTGCACATGACATAATTTTATTCTTCTTTATTGCTGAGTAGAATTCCATTGTGCATATTTCCCATAGTTTTGTGATCCATTCATCTGTTGATGGACACCTGGGTTGGTTCCATAATTTGGCTATTGTGAATTGTGCTGCTATGAACATGAGTATGCATATATTACTGTAGTTCTCTGGTTTCATCCTCTCTGGAAAGATACCCAGGAGTGATATCGCTGGATCATATGGCGGATACATTCCCAGTTTTCTAAGGAATCTCCACACTGGTCTCCATAGCGGCTAAACTAGTTTGCAATCCCACCAACAGTGTAGAAGAGTTCCTATTTTCCCACATCCTTGACAACATTTACTGTTATTCGACTTCTTGATAATTGCCATTTTCAAAAGTGCTGGCACCAGCTCCAAAATCTCACGATTGGCTTGAAGACTCTGCAGGAGGTGGGAGGCAAAAGGACGTAGGGAGGGGGCAGAGGGAACAGAGAGTCATGGAAGGGGGTGGGAGAGGTTTTGAGGTCAGTCAAGCCTGGGTTGGATTTCCAGTCCTGCCATGCAAGTAGTTGAGTGACCTTGGGTAAGTTATTTGACCTTGTGAAGCCCAGATTTCTCGGCTCTAACTCGTGGTTATCACCTGTTATGGAGGGTTGTTTAAGAGGATTGAACAGAATAACATATGTAGAGCCAGGCAGTCTTCAGTTTATTCCTTTCATCTTTCTTCATTCCTGGACTTCCATTTCTTGGTTATCTTCGCTCCTTATCCTTTTCCCTCTTATCCCCTTGGGTGACATCATCATCATTGTCGTCACTGT
>PVLC010048038.1:0-10877 GCA_004027655.1 Graphiurus murinus
CTAGAATCAAGTTGCTAAGCCCAAACCTCTCACAAAGAGTCAAACCAGTAGCCCAGAAAATATAATAAAAAGAAACATGAAAGATGAGAGAGAAGAATAAAAGGAATACTGAATAACTAGGAAGGTTCAATGGATATTAAATACCTCAGAGCATTCCAGAAAATGGAGGGAGAAAAATATATTTTCAAAAAAAAAAAAAACCTGAAAAATAAATAAATAAATAAATAAAAAACTGTGAAATTACCAAAGTAGAGTACATGAGTAAGGATTGGAAAGTTTAATGAAATTAACCTGGCATCAGAAACTTCTCATCAGCATCAATGAATGCCAGAAAGCAATGGTAAAATGCCATTCAGATACTGAAAGGAAATCATTTTTATTTGAGAATTCTATACCCAGCCAAAATATCAAAGGCCAAGATAGCATAAGGTGTTCAAGCACAATCATTGAAAAAAAAAGAATAATCTATATACAGTTCATTGGGAAATGTTTAGATGTTAAGGATAAAAAGATCTTTTAAAGAAGAAATTAACAAATTACAATTTATGTGTCAAATCTGGCTCACCACTTATTTTATAAACAAAATTTTATTGGGACATAGCCATGCCCCTTTGTTTACATATTGTCTATGGTTGCTCTATATTAAAGCAGCAGAGGTGAGCAGTTACAAGAGAAATCACATGTATACAAAGTGGGGATGAAATACATCAAGGAAAGCTACTTATTTGGCCCTTTACCATAGGGATAAAAAGAATATACTGATCTCTAAATCAAAGAGAAAATTTCCAGAGAAAGAGACAAACATTCACCCACCAAAAGAATGAAATTAACCTGGCATCAGAACCTTCTCATCAGCATCAATGAATGCCAGAAAGCAAAAAGGAAAATGCCATGCAGATACTGAAAGGAAATAATTTTCATTTGAGAATTCTATACCCAGCCAAAATATCAAAGGCCAAGATAGCATAAGATGCTTTCAGATAGCAAGAACTGCAAAGATTTACCTCCCGTGTACTCTTTTAAGAAGCTATCTGAGGGCATCTCGGGTTACGTGAAGGCATAAATCAAAGCAAGAAGCCATTCAGGATCCACTGGATTAACTAACACAGAGTCACTGGACCGCAGCTGTGCGGTATGGCTAGAAAGTATTTGGCAGGATTGGCCCAGGAAAATGAAAACAAGAGGTGGTAGAAGCATTTGAATGATTTAATTCTGCCTTTAGAATTTGAAAAAAGCAAGGGTGGGATTAGAGGTCAAAGATAACTGATGTCTGTAGAATTAATGGATCCATAAGGGGCTTTAACCTTAAACTTGTTTGTTTCTATGGGGACTGAAATCCTCTGACCATAGCCTGAAGGCTATTTCCACTTCCCAGGAGAGAGGATGCCTGATGGTCTGGAATTTTCTTCTGCAAGGAATGTCTGGTGATCCTAGCAAGGTGAACCACCTGATGCCTAAAGTCCCATAGATTAGACTTGACCCACCTAGGATTTGAAGCTTGTCAAGTACTATAGTTTGGAACTGAAAAGTCCCCCCAAAGGCCCACGTGTTGAAGATTTGGTTTCCAGCCTGTGGCACCACTGGGAAGTGGTGGGACCTTTAAGAGGTGGGGCCTAATGAGAGAAAGTTAGGTCACTGGAGACCTTAAAGGGGACATTGGGACCCAGGTCCCTTCTCTCTCTTTGCTTCTTGGCTGACATCAGGTGAACAGGCCTCCCATCGTGGCACAGGCCCAGATCAGTAAAACCAAGCAACCGTGGACTGAAACTATGAGCCAAAATAAACCTTTCCTCCTTTTAAGTTGGCCATCTCGGGTATGTTGTCACAGTCACAGAAGGCTGACTAACACACAAGGAATGATAAGTTCTGGATAAAGGTCTTTATGTTCTAAGCAAGGCCAAACCCAGATACCAAGAGAAAGGGCATTACTTTCCTTCCTATGGTCTTAAGAGGCAAGGACACGTGACTCCCATGAGAACTGCTCACCAAATCTTGCTGGCATCTGGATCTTGGATTCTATGAGAACAACACTAGAGAAGGAAATGTGAACTACTATCCAGAAGTCCCAGACTCCCCCATCTGCTCAAACTCCTCATCCTTCCCTCCTACCATCAGCTTCCTCCTTTTCCTCCTCCTCCTCTATCTCACCTAAACCCATTCCTTCTAGAAACTCTACACCTCTTACCTCATTATACAGGACAAAGTAATGCCCTTTCTCTTGATATCCGAATTTTCAGCCATATCCTCAGGGCCTATCTCTTCAAAAAACAAAGAGACTAGCAATGTTTTTAGCCAAAATCTATTTACCAAGAAATTTCACAACCAGTAAGCATGTCTTTCTGATAGTTGTTTTTTTCCTCTCTCTCTCTCTCTTTTTTTTTTTTTTTTTTTTTTTGTGTGTGTGTGTGTGTGTGGTACTGGGGATTGAACTCAGGGGCATTCTACCTCCGAGCTATACCCCCAGCCCTATTTTTTATTCTTTATTTTGACACAGGGTCTCACTAAGTTGCAGAGTGCCTCACTAGGTAGCTGAGGCTGGCCTCGAACCCAGATCCTCCGGTCTCAGCCTCCCGAATGCTGGGATTACAAGCGTGCGCCACCACGCCCGGCTCTCTCTTCTTTTTAACGATGATTTTTTTTTTCTCTTTACCTAATTTCCATTTTCCAGGTGAGGAAACAAAAGTCAGGGAGATTAAATTGCTTGCTCAAGGTCCCAAGGTTAGGATTGGAGCCAGGAATCCAGTCAGGATTCAAACCCAGGAATGTCTGGCTCCCATGCCAGGCTTCCAGTTTTCACTTCTTCCCTTTCCATTCCAAGAAGGAGGGCTCCATCACTGGAACTGTCCTTACCAAGGACTGTCCAAGGTCAAGGTCTCCCGGATTCTGCATGTCTTGGTTGATGACTCCCAGTTTCTGGTAAAGAGACCGATGGGCCCAGCTTAGGTCCACAAAGGGAGCTGGGGAATCACAGTGAGACTCGAGGACCCTTACAAGGGAAGTCAGAAGATGTGTGAGCTGCCCTTCCATCCCAGCAGGGCTGGCTCCTGACGACTACCGTGTTACCACGCCAAATTGGCCGATTTCCTATCACTGTCTAGAAGAGCGTCTAGAGCAAGAGAGGATGGTCATAATATTTCACCTGATGTACTCTGGTTCCCCACCCGGCCCAAGAACAGAAAATGGAAATGCATTTCCTCTTTTCCTGGGCTCTGGCGTGGGGTGATTACTTGGCAAATAGCCTCATCATATTTGGTCATCTTGGACATTTTTCCTCCTCGGTGGCGACTCTTCCCACATGGGCCCAGAAACATTTCTCAAAATGTTCTGCTCAAACAAGCAGGTGAAAAACAGCCTGTCGGTTTGCCTCTTCCTGGCCGAAATGAGACTGTGATGTCAAAATCCAGCCCCGCTACACATTTCGAAACCATCTGATAATTAAAGGGTTTAATTTCTTAGGGAAAATAAGATGCATCTTGACTAGCTAAGCTCCCTCTCACCCCCGGAAGGATGTAATTATGTTATCCAGACTCAATCCCCGGTGGATCCCCTAATTAATTGTAAACTCTAGGCAAGGGCTGGGTGGAAAGTGAGTTCGCAAGGTTAATTTCTGGTGTATCGTGTGTGGCCCTGTCACCAGGTTGGCTGTTTTCTTGTGACGCATCTGATAAAGAAACTGGTGACTGACATTTCCAAGTCCCTCCTCTCTGTCAAGTGCACGAGTTGAGAGAAATGACCAGAAAGTTACCTCTACCTTTGGCAGGTAATTTTTTTTTTTTTTTTTTTTTTTTTGCGGTACTGGGAATTGAACTCAGGGGGCATTCTACCTCTGAGCTACACCCCCAGCCCTATTTTTTATTCTTTATTTTGAAACAGGGTCTCACTAAGTTGCGGAGTGCCTCACTAGGTAGCTGAGGCTGGCCTCTAACCCGCATCCTCCGGTCTCAGCCTCCCGAATGCTGGGATTACAAGCATGCACCACCCGGCAATTTTTTTTGAGGCACAACAGCATTCTCGAGGGCAGTCAGCAATGTCTGTGATTGTGCCAGCCCTTGGCTTAACATGACGAATTAAACATGTCTCCAGATGCAAGTCCACAAATGTACAATCGCATTCACATGGCGCACACACATGCAGGTGTTGGGCAGAGAACATACATACCAAAGTCCAGAGGACTGGTTTTGCGCCCCCCAGGATTCACACATTGTATATTTTCTTACTTGAAGATAGAACCTAAAAGGACACCCTGCATCCGGTGCACAGTTAAAGCCTGCTGTTGGGATCAGGACTTCAATAAGGTTAGAACCCAAGTTCCTCCACGTTCCCCTCGGTGGCGAAGACACATGTATCTATTTAGAGGCTGTCTTGTCCTCGTGCCTGAGTGATGTGTGATGCGGGACACACAGGATTGGTTTGCCGCTAATCGTCAGGCATCGTATCTCTGAAAACGTCAGCCAGAAGGGGACCAGATAGGATTCCGGAAGAAAAGCGGCACAATCTTTCATTTTCCTGCTTCCCCACTGAGACCTTGGCTGCTTGCTGAGGAATGCCGGTTGCCGTGAGGGATGAGCCCCGGCTGAAGCAGGGGGGTCTAGAGGAAGACATCCAATGTGGGAGACTGAGGAAAGGGAAAGCATGCTTCTTTTTTTTTTTGGTTTTTTTTTTGTTTTTTTTTTTTTTTGCGGTACTGGGGATTGAACTCAGGGGCATTCTACCTCCGAGCTACACCCCCAGCCCTATTTTTTATTCTTTATTTTTTTGAAACAGGGTCTCACTAAGTTGCCGAGTGCCTCACTAGGTAGCTGAGGCTGGCCTTGAACCCGGATCCTCCGATCTCAGCCTTCCAAATGCTGGGATTACAAGCGTGCGCCACCACGCCCGGCTTAAAGCGTGCTTCTTGGCTTGGGCTTGGAAGGTGACACTACTGCTAACAGGGAGAGACATTTTCACACAATCCCATCCCTTCCCCCAAACCCCTGCCTCACCTCCACCTGCCTGCTTAGCAGTCCCAGTTATGGCGCTGGTCTGGTGGGTCAGAGCCCTGGTTTTACTAAGCAGGCAGGATTGCTGCAACAAAAGGGCGGGACCTAGACTCTGTGCTTCCTCTCCCCCGTCCCGCCTTAGATTGGGACAAACAGGTGCAGAGCAACTGCTGGGGGATGTGGGCGGGAGGCAGGGATGGGAGAGGAAGCTTCGATTCTCCCCTGGCGCTCCAGAAGGTTCCTGTGGAACTGGACATTTGAGCTGAACCTCAGAATGACCTGCTGTTCCCAGAAGAAGGAAAAGACCGTGGCCCCCAGAGCACAGAATGAGCAGATGCAGGGGCATGAGAGGCAGGGTCCATCGGGGACACCTGTGACATCTGTCAGCCCTGGGCATCGACGGAGACAAAGAGCTACGAAGGACAAGTGTCACGGGGAGGAGCCTGGACTTTGTCCTCCAGGGCTGGGGGTTCTGAGGAGGGAGGCAACACGACTGGTGCTTTGGGGAGCTCAGACAGGCAGCAGGTGCAGGGGAAGGGTGCAGAGGGGAAGGCCTGGGGAAGGGAGTTCCACGGGGAAACTGAGGCAGCTATCTGAGTGGTGGTGTCCAGACCTGAGGATGTGCTGGCAGGAGCGGACAAGAGATGGTCCTGGAAACAAGGAGTAAGGGGGTGGGCACCCTAGGGACCAGCAACGCCTGGTTATAAGTGAGGGGTGGGGAGCAAAGGATTGAGATGGTCTGGAGTTTGAATATTGAGGCTTGGATACATGGTGGAGATTTTTTTTTTTTTTTTTTTTTTTTTTTTTTTTTTTGTCGGTACTGGGGATTGAACTCAGGGGCATTCTATCTCCAAGCTATACCCCCAGCCCTATTTTTTTTTTAATTCTTTATTTTGAAACAGGGTATCACTAAGTTGTGGAGTGCCTCACTAGGTAGCTGAGGCTGGCCTCGAACCCAGATCCTCCAGTCTCAGATGCTGGGATTACAAGCATGCACCACCACGCCCGGCTCATGGTGGTGAATTTACAGGACGCAGACTGGAATGTAAAAGTACACGCCTGTGCACCGGGTGTGGTGGCGCACGCTTGTAATCCCAGCATTTGGGAGGCTGAGACCGGAGGATCCGGGTTCGAGGCCAGCCTCAGCTACCTAGTGAGGCACTCCGCAACTTAGTGAGACTCGGTTTCAAAATGAAGAATAAAAAATAGGGCTGGGGGTGTAGCTCGGAGGTAGAATGCCCCTGGGTTCCATTCCTAGTACCACAAAAAATAATAAATAAATAAATAAATAAATAAATAAATAAATAAATAAATAAATAAAAGCACACACACACACACTCACACACACACTTCACTCCTCAATAAATGAGGTCATTAGCTCCCCCATTCTCCAGAGTTCCCCTCACTCCTCCATCCCTGACTTAAAGAATCGCAGTAAAGCCGGGCGTGGTGGTGCACACTTGTAATCCCAGCATTGGGGAGGCTGAGACCGGAGGATCCGGGTTCGAGGCCAGCCTCAGCTACCTAGTGAGGCATTCCTCGACTCAGTGAGACCCTGTTTCAAAATAAAGAATAAAAAATAGGGCTCGGGGTGTATTTCTGAGGTAGAATGCCCCTGCGTTCAATCCCCAGTACTGCAAAAAAAAAAAAAAAAAAAAAAAAAAAAAAAAAAAAATCCCAGTAGAGATGACGTTAACTGGGGTCACATGTCACCTGTGCACGGTGCTTTACACTTGAGAATTTTCCCACCTAAACAACTCTAGGAGGCAGGTCCAAGGAGGTTCAAAGAAGGTGAGCGACTGGCCGACTGTCACACAGCCCCAAGGTGAGAGGATGGAGTCCCGAGCTCTGGCTCGGTCAGCAGTCCCGGTGCCATGAGCCACCAAGGCTGGAGGAAACCGGAGACCCGCTCGTCACCCTTCTTTACATCAGTCTATTTTGTAGCAAAGAAACTCCTCTTCATGGTTCTTTTTACTGGCACCATCATATTTCTTTCTTCCAGAAAAGAGCACAGCCGGGGAGATTATTTTGACATATTTCCTGAAGACGCTGTTTCTAGAGCACTTGCCTGATAAAAAATGATGTATGTGTTTGGGACCGCCAAGAGCTTGCCGAAATAGGAATTTATCTGCATAGCTTTTGTTATTAAAGTGATTCTTCTTGTTTATTTCCTCCTAAGCTACTGATTCCATCTATAATACATGAGTTTCAGGTAATAGAAATTTTTCATGCAAGTAAATATTTTAATAACAGCATTATGGTCTTGATTCGGTGTGTTACAGGCAAGCGCCTAACACAATGAACAAAGGCGCAGAAGGCAAGGCTCCTGGCTCCCTGCCCCCACTCGCCACCTGTGACCTTGGACAAAACTCCAAATCACAAGAGCCACTGCTAATATCAGATCAGATGCCGGCTCCCAAGATCCCCTGAGGGGAGTGGTACACGGTGTGGGGTATTGTGAGCTACTAGCTAGGCTACAAACTTACCCTGTAAAAGACTGGAAAATTCAGCAGTTCACATTGTCGTGGGATAACGAGGTCCCACTCGTGGGTCCTTGGCCTCCGTGATAAAAAGAATTTTAACACATGCCAGTAGGGGACAAAAGGCAGATATTTATTCAGAGAAACAAGGGACTCAGGGGGAAAAAAGAGAAGCGGAGATCTTTCCGGCCATGCGGGCAAAGAGACTGGAAGAGCGGAAGCCAGCCTTTTTATAAACTTTCAAGAGGGGCGGGCACAGAAGCAGTCTGGACCTCCTCGTTTCTCAGGTATTGGTGGTTGATAGGTAGACGTTCCAAGTTGGATCCTCCTCCTTTCTCAGGTTTCGAAGATGGGAGGTCGCTGAAGTCTGGCCTTTGTCCGAAAGGATTTCTGGTGAGGGCAGGGTCTATGAACTCTCCAGATTTTTAAAACTATATTTTTCCTTTCCTTCCCAATGTCTCCTTCCTGCTTAAATTTTAAGTCTTTCTACTCTACCTCATCAACATGAGATAGCTTCTTTTTTCTTCTTCTTTTTTTTTTTTTTTTTTTTTTTTTGTGGTACTGGGGATTGAACTCAGAGGCATTCTACCTCCAAGCTATACCCCCAGCCCTATTTTTTATTCTTTATTTTTGAAACAGGGGCTCACTAAGTTGCAGAGTGCCTCACTAGGTAACTGAGGCTGGGCATGAACCTGCGATCCTCCAGTCTCAGCCTCCCAAATGCTGGGATTACAAGCGTGCACCACCACGCCCGGCTTGAGATAGCTTATTTAACTAACACAGGTGGAAGCCTAGAAAGAGTGAACAGTCCCTCTCCGCAAAATCTTTCGGGGCCCAGGCTGACCCCGGTGCTGCCTGCCTCAACCCAGATCTTCCATCTCTGTACCCTCAGGTATCTGCAGCCATCACTACTATTTTCCAACAAATGAGAAGGTAGGGAAAGGTCAGGCTGCTCTGTCTTCAGCGTGATGACCTACAAGTTGCACACCACTCTTCCACGCATATCCTGTGGTCTCCAACTTAGTCACAGGGTCACTTGACTTTTCAAGATGCAAAGAAGTCTGGGAAATGTAGTTTCTCGCTTGGTGGCCATGGGCCCAGCTGCGGCTTGGAAGGAGAGCATGGATGCCGAGGAGGGACATTTAGCATTTGGAGGAATAGTGTTTGCAGTTGGAGATCATGTGGAATTAGAACCACAGATACGGAAGGGCCCCCAAAATCTTCAGGAAAAGTGATGAACCAGTTAGGTCCACAACACACATGTGCTCATATAACTCCCTCATATACTCGTGCGCATGCGCGTACTCATAGGTGCGCATGCGCGTACTCATAGGTGCGCATGCGCGTACTCAAAGGTGCGCATGCGCGTACTCATAGGTGCGCATGCGCGTACTCATAGGTGCGCGTACTCATCCGTGCCCGTATTCATCCGTGCCATGCGTGTACTAATCCGTGCGCATGCGCGTACTCATAGGTGCGCATGCGCGTACTTATACGTGCCCACCTGCAGAGCCAGGCTGGGCTAAACTAAATGATGAGAGTGAAGCTCTGTCTACCGCCTGGCTTTCAAGATGAGCGTGGATCCAGGCATGGCGGCACACACCTGTAATCTCAGCAACTCAGGAGGCCGAGGCAGGAGATTCACAAGTTTGAGGACAGCCTGGGCAATGTAGCTGTCTCAAAAAGGGCTGGAGTTGTAGCTCAGTGGTAGAGGACCCCTGGGTTCAATCCCCAGTAGTACAGAAAACAAAACAAGTAAAGGAAACAACAGCAACAAAATTTCAACACGCACTGATCCACAGGACAGGGGACGGAGGTGTGATCGTGTGGTTGCAAATGGAGCAGTCAGAAGCCGGGCGTGGTGGTGCACGCTTGTAATCCCAGCATTTGGGAGGCAGAGACAGGAGGATCTGGTTTTGAGGCCAGCCTCAGCTACCTAGTGAGGCACTCCACAACTTAGTGAGACTCGGTTTCAAAATAAAGAATAAAAAATAGGGCTGGGAGTGTAGCTTGGAGGTAGAATGCCCCTGAGTTCAATCCCCAGTATCGCAAAAAAAAAAAAAAAAATGGAGCAGTCAGGCTGGAGAGAAGTTCAACATCGAGTTTGCCTTCCCAGCTGCAGAAGAGGAGGCACGGTGAGGTCGATTAGCAGAGGAAGAAGCCTGACAGGCTGGACCCGCGAGGGTCACAATTTCAGGACACACCTCCCATCAGCTGGCTTGCAGGAGTCCACTGTCTCTGGTGCCTCATCACTGTTCTTTGCCCAAACCCACTGCCTTCACCTCCATCATGGCCACAGAAGTATGGCAGTCCCTCGTCATCACAGGAGGATACACAGATGGATACACTGGATGATTCACATCCCAGGTGGAAGCCAGTAGGAAGACGTGAGATTCTATGATGATACTCAGGCATATAATTTTTTTGGGGGGGGGGCGGGGAGTACTGGGGATTGAATCCAGGGATGCTCTACCATTAAGCTATACTCTTAGGCCTATTTATTTATTGGTATTAGGCACTTTACCTCTGAGCTACGCCCTCAGAGCCATTTTATTTTTCGCTTTGAAACAGGGTCTCACTAAGTTGCTGACAGTCTCGTTAAGTTGTTGAAGCTGGCCTCTGACCTACGATCCGTCTGTCTCAGCCTCCCAAGGCCTGGGATCACAGGTGCATACCGTGCCACTGCACCTGGTCAGGACATGCCATGTAAAATTTGTGAGTGGCACACTCCTATCATTTCCCCTTTCATGTTTTCAGACCACAGATGATGCTGGGGAGCTGAGGATTCAGAGAGCAAAATCATGGACAAAGGGAATGACTGTACTCTAACTTGGATTTTGTTAAGAGACTTCACTCACCAGCCACATGCATCCTATCAATATTAATGTCGAATGCTGCAGACAAGCTGCCTCTTGGTTCAGAGGAAACCCCACGCCTGACCCCACTCAGGGGATGTGGCTGCTTGATGCAGTAACATCACAACTGTGGCCATCCACCCTGGTGCCAGCCCATGACAAGGGTCAGAAGCAATGAACTGCCTCCACGTGTTAGGGTTTGCACTTGGAATGTCCCCCAAGGCTCATGTGTTCAAGCTTGATCCCCAACACGGCAATGTTCAAAGGCGGGGCTTTGGGGAAGCAATGGGGTCACAAGAGCAATGACCTCTTCAGTGGCTCATAGCTGATAGGTCTGTAGCTAAACAAACTGGTAGGAGGCGGGGCCCAGTTGGAGGCCACAGGTCACCGCGGGCAGGCCTTTAAAGGGTATATTTTAGCTGGGTGTGGTGGTGTGCGCCTGGAATCCCAGGACTTGGGAGGCTGAGACGGGAGGTTTGCAGGTTCTAAGCTAGCCTCAGCAAGTTAGTGAGGACCTCAGCAATCTAGTGAGACTGCATTTTTTTTTTTTTTTTTTTTTTTTT
>PVLC010048039.1:0-10888 GCA_004027655.1 Graphiurus murinus
CCATATGACCCGGCTATACCACTACTGGGTATATACCCACCAGAATGGAAACCAAATTATCAGACCGATGCATGCGTATCTATGTTTATAGCAGCTCAATTCACAATAGCCAAACTATGGAAGCAGCCAAGATGTCCAACCACAGATGAATGGATTACAAAACTATGGGATATGTACACAATGGAATTTTACTCAGCCAAATTCAGCTTTCTAATACTGATCTCCATACTTATTAAGCTCTCTGTCCCCTTAAGACTATGGGGGTCATAGACTAAAAGTAATGAAAAGCATCAGAAATGCATGGCATGCTATCCGATAGCCTATATATAAAATCTTATTATCTCCAGTTTACACATGAGAAAGCAGAAGCCCTTAGAAGCCTAAATCTGCCTAACAACCTTCTCTTTGTGTAAAGAAAGCCTTCAAAAAAAAAAAAAAAATAGCTCAGATCGAAAGAGGCTGATTTTTACTTCTGAATTATGTAATGCTTTGTTCATAAAGTAATGGCCAACATATTCATTCACATGATCCAAGAAAAGATGCATAGCTCCTCCTCCCCACCTGTGGCTACCTCATCCACTCCTACTGTGGCCTTCCCTCATTCCCCTCCGCCACACTGGCCTCTGCACTGCTGCCTCCCTGCTCAGAACTCAACTCCTCCTGATGTTTACACGGCCCTCTCCTCCAAATCCCTGCTCAAATGTCACCTTCTAGACGTGGCCTGCCCAACTTCCATTTACTACTGCGACCCTTCCGTCCCCACCAGCACACCCAAACTCCTCGGATCCTGTTCTACTGCCCCGCCGTATCCTGCTGCACATAGAACAGCTCCTGGCATCAAACGGTGCTCAATAAATGCTTATGGAATGAATGGGGGAAAAAAGGAGTTGGTCGACTTTACAGTAAAAATTAACACAGGATATGTAAACAAAGATATTGAGCAATAAAAACGGATGAATATAAAATCAGTAGTTTGTAGTTGAAAACTGTTATAATTATTAAAGTTTCTGTAATTGGACTTCCTATAGTTGTGTGTGTGTGTGTGTGTGTGTGTGTGTGTGTGTGTGTGTATAATATCTTTAATATATAGTATTCGATTCATTCTATTCTAGAAGGAGCATGATTATTTAGCACACAGAGGATAATTTATATGGGATTTACAAGTCTTTAGTTGCTGCTCAACTTTTCATTTTATTTACTAAGATATACTTACTTCTCTCATAATTGTCGTAGAATTCTCTGAATATTTCACTTGATATTGAAGTGGAAATGGTACCAATGTTGAGCTGTACCAAGAAATTCTTAAATTACCATCATCTGTGATTTCCATGTGCAAATCTAAAGGTGGATCCGGCTTCACTTAAGAAAAAAAGACAAGACTTTTAAGTCAAGCAATTTTCATGACAACCATTATCTGAACAAAATGAAGTCAACATAAATTTTCAGCATATCCTGCCTTTCAACTACTTAAAAGGTGGCTTCATTCAAGGGCTAGAGAACCAAAACAAAGCTATAATTTGGGTTTACTCTTTGTACCTTATCACAGCAGTCCACACATCTTCATTTCCTTCCCCACAAAGCACTAAAGACTATAAATCAGTAAATGTGATTATTATGATAAATTTGATTTCCTGCTATAAAAGTCTCCTTCACTTTATTTAACCTAGGATTTCTCAGACTTATCTGAAGTCTCTCCCGAACCCCACCCACCTCCCTTGTTTTAGTGGGCAATAAGGACGGAAAGAAAGCACTTTATAGAACAGTATTTGGTAAATGTGTGGCACTATACAAAATTCAGCATATTTTTTTAAATGACAGCAATCCAAACACCCTCCTCAAATATCCCACAGCATGAATATTCCCATGTAATAAATGCACCATCAACAGACCCCTGCTGTCACCAGAAATAGAGATGAAGTCTTTTGTCTTGATGGAGAGTTTTATTGGATAAATTATTTCTGAATTCAAATATATATGCACATGTTTATGTATGTATATGTAGATATAAGTATTAGCTATGCATATGTATATATAGTTTCAAACAAGAAAACCTTTAAAATATTTGTAGGAACAATTTTAAAATCTTACAATAAATTATGGCTGGAATAAATTATAGTTCATACAATAATGGAAATCTATACCTCCATCAAGAATCATACTACAGAAGAATACTGAAGATGTTTATTGTTGTGAAGTTTACAAAGTTCATTGCATATTTATACTTGGATGCTTGATTTGTTGAAGTTAAAATAAAAAGAATATGTACAAATATATATTAAAAATAAGATTCTCAAAATGGTAGAAAATACATGATACATTTTCTGCTTTGCACATTTCTATACTTGCAAGGTTTTTACAATTAATAGGAATTATTCATGTAAACAGAAATTATCACTGCACTGTAACAATCACTTGCTTGAGTTTTATTTTCAGTAAATAAAATGGCGTAAGATATTTTTCCACAGTTTTAGGGAATTAGACATAATTCTCTCCTTTAGTCAAAATGCTGAGGTTTTTTTTGTTTGTTTTATGTGACATATTACAATTTTAAGTTACTTTAAAGTGGGGATAACTAAACATTAACATCTGGAAGCAATAGGTGAATTTTACTGTGTCCCTATGGACAAAAACAAAAAGACACTAAAGTGAAATGAACTCATAAAATTATGAAATATTGTATATTTCCTATCTGTATACTGATGTGTACCAATATTAGAAATATAAGAATAAATTTTCCCTGGATTTCCTACATATCTAGTTCCAGATTTACTCCAACCTAACCACTTAGTTCAGAGCAACATTCCTCAGAAGAGCGGGCATTACGAACTGTCCACTGCATCTCGTGCCCTATCCAACCCACTCTGGTCGGATACCCCTCATCAACACACTGAATCTGCTCTTATCAAAGCAACCAGCCTTTACCAACTCCAATGCCAACTACCAATTCATTTTTAGTCTGCCTCTTAGCAAGGTTCCCTACCTCTGCCCATTCCCTTATACTTGAAATACTTGACTTCTAGGACAACACACTCCTTTCCTTTACTCCTTTGTTCTTGCTGATCACCCCTCAGTGTTTCTCTTTCTGAATGCTAGAGGGATGTTCTCATACAATACCACATGCTATCAACTCCAAAATATATATCTCCCTTGAACTTAGACTCAGATACCCAGCTACCTACTCAATGCCTCTTGGGTTTCTAACAGACTCTCAAACACAATGTGTCCCAAATTTTAGAGCCCTTACAGTTTCTGCAGAGGCATCGAATCTAAAGTGTATGTGTGTGTGTGTATGTGTGTATGTGTGTGTGTGTGTGTGTGTGTGTGTGTGTGTGTGTGTGTGTGTGTGTGTGTTACTAGAAATGGAACCCAGGGCTTTTATCTCTGAGCTACACATTCCAACTCTATTTTATTTCTTATTTTGAAACAGGGTCTCACTACATTGCAGAGGGCCTCACTAAATTGCTAAGGCTGGCCATGAACCTGTGATTCTCCTGCCTTCTAAGTGTTGGGATTACAAGTGTGTGCTACCACACCCTGCAGAATTATTACCCCCCGCCCCGTGGTATAACTTCACAACTGAATTGCTTGGATATTTCTACAATTATGTTGAGAAAACCTCAAATATATCCCTAAGAGCAAATAACTTGAAAGGCCTAATGTTAAAATATGCTGTCATACACATATTCAAAAAATGCTGTATCTTTCATGACTTACAAAAGTTTGAAGTTGCATACAAAGTTGTGACAGGCTGAATGTGATGGCATCCGCCTATAATCCCAGTACTTGGGAGGCTGAGACAGGAGGATTGCAGGTTTGAGGACAGCCTAAGCAAGTAGTGAGACTCTCATCAACCTAGTGAGACTCCGTTTCCAAATAAGAAATAAAATCAGGCTGGGGGTATAGCTTGAAGGTAGAATGCTTCTGGGTTCAATCCTCAGTACTAAATAAATAAATAAATAAAGTTGTAACAGATATACAACTGGAGTTGTATAAAAAATCATGACATAATTGGAAAAGTGTCACCAGTGATGTCAAATCAACAGTGTAAAGATGGCTGTAAAAAGGTTCATATGTTTCAGGAACTAGAAATGGAAAACTGTGACAGTGTCGAATTACATACAATACATAGGAAACAATTTAACATACGTCTACAAAATCAAGTTACCAAGTTGAATACTTTAACATTTTCCTCTATTATTCACATGCGTAACTGTATATTCAAGTTGATCAAAGGGGACTTGAGTATCTTTGCACTAAGAAAACAATCATTTGAGGTTTTCTTATAACCAGGTTTGTGCAACAAACTGTTTGTTCGTATACCTTTTTGTCCTTTCTGCCATGACTATTTGTCCCTGCTCTATGAGGGTGGAACTTGGTCTTATTCTCCAGCCCCTATTAGAGTTCCTAATAAACATGACCTCTAAGGAATATTTATTGAAGGAATAAGATCAGGTATGAAATGTGCTTTGAATAACATCTGTTTTCATATCTGAGATATGAAAAGGTAATACTCAAACAATACATTTCCAGTAGACAGATCCAGGATTTAAAGAACTCAAACTGGTTTTTAAAAAGAACTTGAGTGGCAATTACAGAGATATCTATACTACTACTAACTTATTCTAGAAGTGGTTCATAATACATCCTTGTATTATATTTACCATCACTTACAGTGTGAAATAAAAAGAAAAGCCACTGAAAAATCTTCTAAGCAATTTTTAATGTTTATAAGATTGATGTTTAAGTTAATCATCATTTTCATGCACAACTTACCAACATCCATGGGCTGAACTGACATGAAAGGTGACTGAAAAATTACTCCATCAGATGTGATATTCAAATACATAAGAAGAGTGCAGTTGAGTTTGGCTGTTGGCACAGGCACAAGACATTCACAACACTCGTGGACACTGCAGTTGCACTGGACAATCTGAAAACCACCCTTCTGGGGGACCACGGGCAAATCTTCTATCATCTTTGGCCTATAGTTTAAAAAATATATAAGAATAAGAAGTAAATATTAACCTGGATTTGAAAGCACTGGATCGGTTTTAGAAGCAGGATAGCAAATTCAAATTGAAGTAACCCATCAATACTCAGTTTATAGATACTGGAAAAAATGATAGATTATATAAGAAAAAACAAAGTAAAGATTTCAGCAGATTTTCAGAAATAACATGAACAAGAAGATAGTGAAGCAACAGTGAAACACTAAAAGAAAAGCTTAAATACTAAAGTTCTATGCCTGGCAAAAAAAAAATAAATATCTTTTAAAATAAATATAAGATAAAGACTTTTAGATATACAAAAGCTTAAAGAATTCATCATCATCATTAGAAAAAGTACTAAAGGGGGTCATTCCGGCAAGAAGAAAAGGATAGTAGATGGAAATATGATTCCACACAAAGAAATTAAATTCACCTAAAAGGATAATTATTCATTGACTGTTTACAGTAACAGCCATATATACTGCAGGGTTTATAACATAGACAAGGGTGAAGTATATGACATTAGTACTAAGCTTGGGAGAGGAGAGTCGCAAGAATACAGTTGCAATGTTCTTACACCACAAATGAAGTGGTATGATATCATTTAGGGGTATAGATAATATATAATATAATATAATATAATATAATATAATATAATATAATATAATACTTAGATTATAATAGGTTAAGACATATAAATCCTAAAACAACCACTAAAATAATGAATCAAGAAGGTATGGCTAAAAAGCAACAAAGGAGATTAAATGAAATCATAAAAATAATCTAAAAGAATGGATTTAAAAAAGGGAAATGAGAAAAAACAAAAAGTGATATGAGAAAAATATAAAAAGACTTAAGCCTAAACATAGCAATAATCACAGTAAATATAAATGGCTTAAATATCACACTCAAAATATGATGATTATCAAATTGGATGAAAAAGCAAGAGTCATTTATAAACTGCATACAAGAAATCAACTTAACTAAAAAACACAAATAAACAGGAGGAAATGGGTGGAAAAGCTATATACCATTATAAGATTAGCCAAAAGCAAGTTAATAAGATAAAGTAGGTTTCAAAGCAATCAGGGTAAAGACTATCTCCTTTCACAATGAAAAAGGGGTTAATTCACTAAAAGAACATAACAATCCAAACCAATGATGTACCTAATAACAGAGTTTCAAAATACACAAAGCAAAAGACTGATAGAAAAAGGAATAAACTAATGCACAATTACTGATGGAAATGTCAATCCTTCTCTCGATAATTAATATAACAAGTAGCCAGGAGGGTGTGGTGGTGCACGCTTGTAATCCCAGCATTTGGGAGGCTGAGACTGGAGGATCTGGGTTAGCAGCCAGCCTCAGCTACCTAGTGAGGCACTCCACAACTTAGTGAGACCCTGTTTCAAAATAAAGAATAAAAAATAGGGCTGGGGGTATAGCTCAGAGGTAGAATGCCCCTGACTTCAAGCCCCAGTACGCAAAAAAAAAAAAAAAAAAAAAAAAAAGTAGCCAGAAGCCATTAAAGATAAAACTTTGAACACCACCATCAACCAACTTGATCCAGTAAACATTTCAAGAACTCTCCTTACAAAAATAGCAGATGCACATACTTTTCAAGAACACACAAATTTCTCAAGGCAGTCCATATTTTAGGTAATAAAACAGGTCTCAAAAATGTAAGATTCGAGTCACACAAAAATAGAATTAATGACAGAAATCAATAACAGAAAGGTATTTGGAAAAGCCTTAAATATTTAAAAACTTAACCCTTCTAAATAACTCATGAGTTAAAGAAGAAATTTTCATCTAAGTAATGAAACACACTAGGCATAATTTAGTTGTGAGATGATGCTTAAATCAAAAGTTTTTGTGAAATTTATAACACTAAAAATGGGAAATGAATTCCCATGTAAGAAAATAAGAAAGTTCTCAAAACAATGACCTCAGGTTCCACCTTAACAAAATAGGGCAGGGGGGGCAGCAAATGAAACTTAAATAAACAAAAATGTAGGAAATAATAAATATCAGATTAGAATATAATAAAAGAGAAAAAAGAAAAATAATAGAACATGATTAAGAAAGCTAAAGCTGGTTAAGTCCAATGAAACTGATGAATCATTGATAAATTGACCAGGAAAAACTACAGATGACACAAATTGACACTATGAAAAATGAGAGAGGTAATATTACTATATATCCTACAGATATTAAAAGGATAATAAGAGAATATTTTGGGCAATTTTGTGCCATTGAATACACATTTGGAAATAAAATTATTTTATTTGTTTGTGTGTGTGTGTGTGTGTGTGTGTGTGTGTGTGTGTGTGTGTGTACCTGGGAATTGAACCCAAGGGCATCCTACCTCTGAGTTAAACCCCCAGCACTATTTTATTTTTTTATTTGAAAACAGGGTCTCACTAGGTTGATGAGAGTCTCACTATTTGTTAACACTGTCCTCGAACCTGAGATCCTCCTGTCTCAGACTTCCAAGTACTGGGATTACAGGCATGCACCACCATGCCCAGCAAATTCAAATTATTTTAAATACCATTTGCAAGAATATCAAAAAATTAGGTATGATGGTACATGCCTGTAATCCCAACACTTGGGAGGCTGAAACTAAAAAATAACAGGTTTAAGATCAGCCTCAACAACTTAAGAAGACCTTCAGCAATTTACTGAGACACTATTTCAAAATTTAAAAATAAATAAATAAATAAGGCAGGAGGAACTCAAATGTAGAATGTCCCTAGGTTCATTCCCTAGTGTGTGCGCGTGCACACACACACACACACAATCAAAAATAGAAATATTTGTGATACATTTGCCAAAAGATGTTTAAGATTTATACACTGAAAGGTATATTGTTGATGAAAATTGTTGACCTAACTAAAATGAGAAATATATTGTGCTCATTCATTCAGATGACTTAATACTGTTAATACATCTACTCTCTTTAAATTTATCTAAAGACTCAATGCAATGCAAATCAAACTCCCAGCAGTCTATTTTATACAAACTGACAAGATGAACTAAAATACAGATGGAAATTCAAAGGATCTAGAATAGTGAAACAACTTTTAAAATGAAGAATCTATGTGAGAAATAGCAACAGCTTACTTCAAAAATTATTATAAACCTATAATAATAAGGCCAATGAGGTATTTATGTAAAAATAGATTAATGAAACAGAATGGAATCCAGAAATAAACACATATATATATATATATGGACAATGGTGTTTTCACAAAGTAAGAAAAACAATTCTGTGAAAAAAGGATAATCTGTGCAATAAAGGCATATTTATATGCAAAAGAAAAAGAACTTCAGAGTCCGGCACAGTGGTGAATACCTGTAATCCCAGTACTTGGGAGGCTGAGACAGGAGAATTGTAGGTTTGTGGTCAGCCTCAACAACTTTAATGAGGTTCTCAGCAACTTAGTGAGACCCTGCTTTGAAAGAAAAAATAAAATAGGGCTGAGGGTATAGCCCAGAGGTAGAAGGTCCCTGAGTTCTACCCCTAGAACCATAAAACAAAGAACTTCAATTGATACCTGGCATCAGATAAAAAAAAATTAATTCCAAATGAATCATAAACCTAAATGTAAAAAATCTAAAGCTATGAAACTTCTAGAAGAAAATCTAAGAAAAAAATATTGTGATGTTTGATTAGTTAAAAATTTCTTAGGCATATCACCAAAAACTTCCTAATCCATAAAAGAACACAATGATAACATAGACTTTATCAAAATTCTGTTCTTTGAAAGGCACTATGAATATGAAAAAGTCAAGACATAGATGAAGAGAATATTTGCCAATCATTTATCTGATAAAGGGTTTATATCCATAAGATATTTATAACATTCAAAACTCAATAATAATAATAATAATAATAATAATAATAATAATAATAATAATAAACCCAGTTAAAAACAGGCAAAGATTTCAACAGTCACTTTGTCATGAAAAGTATGGGAATGACAAGCTCATGAAACAATGCTCACCATCATTAGTCATTTCAGAAGCACAAGTTAAAACCCCAATGATGCACTGGAATGGCTAAAATTACAAAGACTAACCATAGCAAGTACTGACAAGGATGTCGAGGAATTGGAATTCTAATACATTGGTGGTGGGAATGTAAAATTATACCACTTTTGAAAACAATTTGCAATCTCCTAAGTTGTTGAGCATATACCTAACTACATGAATATACTCATTCTACTCCCAGATAATCCTTCCAAGAAAACCTAACGCGCATATCAATTCAAAGACTTACAGTATCTTTATTTGTAACAGCCAAAAGCTATGATTCAAGTATCCATCAACAGGTGAATGGATAAACAAAATGTGATATATATCCAAATAATAAAAAGCTACTCAGCAATGAAATAGTCATATAAAACATTAATCAATTTCAAAATAATCATGGCATGCAAGAGCATGGTGAGGTATATATTTGCATTTATATAAAATTCTAGAAAATGTCAGGTAACCTATAGTGACATAAGTCAGAACAGTCATTCCCTGGGGATATAAGAGGGCAGCAGAGATGGGTAGGGTAGGAGCAAGAGGTGGCATTATAAAGGAGCAGGAAGAAATGTTGTGATTGATGATATATTCATCTTCTTCATTGTAGTGGAGGAACCAAAACTCTAACACATTGTTGGTGGGAATGTAAAGACTATAAGGCACCAATAAAAGTATAAAAATAAATAAAATTATTTAGCCATAAATTTTAAATGATATACTTTCGAAAAAGTTTGCAATTTAAGTTGTTGAACATGGCTTTATGAGTGATTGCACAGGTCAAAATTTGTCAAATGTATACTTTAAGTATGTACTGTTTATCATGTATCAGTTGTATCTCAGTAAAATTGTTTACAATAGTGTACAGAAAGAAAATTAAGGAAAATTTTTGAAGCAATACTTTGTTCATCATTGGAAACTTTCAAATGAGTAAGTCATATTTTTTTCTTTGTTAAAACAGAAAGAAAAGTAAGTTTGAAGCTAGGGGGTCACCAAACCTGGTCTTCTGCCTAATTCTGTGCCACCTGTGAGCTAAAGAATGTTTTCTTACATCTTCAAATGTTAAAGATAAAAAAAAAGGGAAGAATTTTTTGTGATGCATGAAAATTATATGAAATTCAAATATTAATACCCATAAATGTAGTCATGCCCATTCATTTACATTTTAACTATGGCTGTTTGTATATTATTAGGACAGAGTCAAATAGTTTTAACAGAGACAGTAGGTCTGCAAAGCCCAAACATTCACTATCTGGCCCTTTAAGGAAAAATTTGCCCACCCCAGATACAGGCCAAAAACATTTCATACTCCCTGTTGGTGGATACTTGATGGGCAAAGGAAACAAAAATAGAGAAAACATACAAAATATGTCAACAAATTTCATTATTACAATTTACATGCAACATTCTTAGGAACATTATCTAATCCAAGGTCAAACCACCTTATGAAGTAGGTAATTTCATTTATTCTACAGGGAAGTAAATCAAGGCTCAGAGAGATCACAGACCTGCAACTCAGCCAAACATCTTATGCTGCCACATTACATGTTCACTTCATTACATCCGACAAACCTTATTATCCCATGGTAAACTTCACTCTTACCACTCCATTTCATTTAGGAATTAATAAGACATGAGTGCCATGACTAAAGAATAATTATAACCTAGCCGGGCGTGGTGGCGCACGCTTGTAATCCCAGCATTCGGGAGGCTGAGACCAGAGGATCCGGGTTCGCGGCCAGCCTCAGCTACCTAGTGAGGCACTCCGCAACTTAGTGAGACTCGGTTTCAAAATAAAGAATAAAAAATAGGGCTGGGGTGTAGCTCGGAGGTAGAATGCCCCTAAGTTCAATCCCCAGTACCGC
>PVLC010048040.1:0-10889 GCA_004027655.1 Graphiurus murinus
CCCCAGTTCTCCTCGCCCTGACCTGTTCCTGAATAAAACCTGCCAGAAACCTGCCAGATGTTTTAGATTGATATGTATTAAAATTCTTTTTTTTACACTATCAACGAACCTGGAGTAGTATTCCGTATTGGGGTACAGCCCAAACCCCACGACACTAAGACAGTCTGGGCTGGTTTAAACTGGTTCCTTCCAGTCCTCTCCAAAGGCCTTATCTGGGGCTTTTTTGGGGATAGAGGATTGTTTTTTGTTTTGCATACTAACTCCTCCTATAGGGGGTGTCAGGTCTTAGGCTGAAGTCTCAGTGGGCCCACACCATTAATCCCCTGGATCCCTGCCCCACCTGAGACTCCAGAGGTCCAGGACAAAGGTCAGACCTCAGCCAGCGACCACTCATTGTTGAAACCTGAGGAAGAGGCGGTCCAGACTTCTTCTGTACTCATCCCTGCTTGGGAGTTCTATATAAGGATTGAAAAAGGCTGCAAAGACTCTTTTGCTCACTTGGCCCAAAAGATATCCTCTCACCTGTTTTCTCCCTCGAGTCCCTTACTTTCCTAAATAAATTCCTGCTTTTGTCCCTGATTGGCACGTGTTGAAATTCTTTTCACCATGGAGGCCAAGGACCCACGGAAAAAGGTATCATGCTGTCCCACGACATAACTGGTGCCAAGCAGCGTCTCACAGAATAAAAACTGCTCAAAATGTGCTTTGTCTTAATCTCTTGATTAATATCTAATTTTGTTTTATCTAGGAAATGCCCTCAAACCCTCAGAAAAGACTTTTGCAGGTTATATAAGAATGGTTAATTCTGCTTTAAATTATTTGCTTACATGTTTCAGTTGCATATATGACATTATAAATTTTAAGAAAGTAATAGAGAAAACTGGGAATAAGAACTCAGGGATATTCTGTTCTTAAAAAAACTTTGTTTTGTTCCATTTTGTCATGACTTGTGTGCTTGCCTTTCTAGTAAAGGTTCCTGAACGGGCTCAGATCTGGATAGGGGCAAGAGTCTGATCCAACAGATGTTTAATATATCTGCCTACAACTCCATGGCAGGAATGCCTGACCATAGGAAAACTGCAGAAGTTCAGATACAGCTCAGTGAGGACAGATGTTAATCTGATCCTAAGTCGTTTTTCGTTTAAAAAATTTTCGCTTAAAAATCCTAGTTTTAGCCGGGTGTGGTGGCGCACGCTTGTAATCCCAGCATTCGGGAGGCTGAGACCGGAGGATCCGGGTTCGAGGCCAGCCTCAGCTACCACTCCACAACTTAGTGAGACTCGGTTTCAAAATAAAGAATAAAAAATAGGGCTGGGGGTATAGCTCGGAGATAGAATGCCCCTGAGTTCAATCCCCAGTACCGCAAAAAATAAAAATAAAAATCCTAGTTTTATGTTATAAGGAAAAAACTCTTAAAGTGCTCAAATAAGATCATGGATAATTTAACATCCCTAAAAACTTATCCCCAGAGTGCATATTAAATAAGTAAAAGACAAAAATTAAAAAAAAAAAATAGAAACTAGTTTTTGTTACCTTTCCTGGTCCTAATGTAAATTAAAAAGATGGAGGCTTGTTCTGTGAGTGGAAAAATAGGCAGAGATCTAAATACTTGGTGTTTCCCCCTGAGAAATATAATGTCGCAATGTTTGACACAGATCTGCCACATGGTGACAGAGGCCACCAGAACCATTTTGTTTCTATGTCGTCCATGATTGGCAGTCCCTGCTCAACACATTGCTTACTGTATAGACTTCCATGTTTGTGTCCTCTATTCTAGAATCTATTACTCAGTGTGTTACATGACCAGCATCTGTGGTAGGTTATATTTTAATTTGGAGAACTATACGTCTGGCTCTGTTTAGTTATCTATGGAGATTCAATGCCTGGCAAATTAAAGCTATAAGGTATATGTTTGTATCCATACAAACATATCCACATTGTACCAAAATTAACTTAATAAAGAGCGCTCATTAAGAAAAAAAAATGAGCCGGGTGTGGTGGTGCACGCTTGTAATCCCAGCATTCGGGAGGCTGAGACTGGAGGATCCGGGTCCGCGGCCAGCCTCAGCTATCTAGTGAAGCACTCCGCAACTTAGTGAGACTCGGTTTCAAAATAAAGAATAAAAAATAGGGCTGGGGGTGTAGCTCAGAGGTAGAATGCCCTTGAGTTCAATCCTCAGTACTGCAAAAAAAAAAAAAAAAAAAATGAATCCAAATACCTTTTAGTTCATATGACTTAAGTCTTTAACAAATAAGTTTTTTTCCTTTTTTTAGTTTCTTGAAAAAATAAGATGTCATTAAAAGTTAACAGATTTTTATTTCAGGTTAAACAATTAGCATTATATATGTGTTTCTATTTGATATTCAAATTCCAATGCTTATTGTTTATTTTAGGATCTTTTATTATTTAAATAGTGACTTAAAGTGCTGACTGGCTATTAAAATGGGCAAACTAGGTAAATATAAGTAAATTTTTTATAAATGGCTACAGCTCAGATTGGAAAGGCCACCAAACATGTTATTTCCCATTGCCTTTCATGTTTTTCTTACATGGGCACACCTAAAGTCTTAAAGACTGATAATGGTTCTGGATATACTAGTCATGCAATCCAACAATTTTGTCATAAATTTGATATATGCCATAAAACTGGTATACTTATAATCCTCAATGCCAAGGCATTGTAGAACGTGCACATGGATCTCTTAAAACTTGCCTTTCTAAAATAAAAAGGGGGAGTTATACCCTTTATCCCCTCAGAATTCACTAAGACATGCTCTTTTTATTTTAAAAATTTTAAACACTGATATCCATGGCCATTCTGCAGCAGACCGTTTCTGGCATTCTGGTACTCAAAGTACTTATGCATACATGCGGTGGAAAAATCCCTGCACTGGCCTTTGGCATGGACCAGACCTGGTTCTAATATGGGAGCAAAGCCACGTTTGTGTTTTCTCACAGGAGGAGAATGATGTGTGATGGCTTTCTGAGTGGTTGGTACACAGCAATCAAAGGAAATCCCAACCAACGATGATCCTGCTATATCTTCTGCTACTCCCAACATCGATGATGTCAGCTGACAACAGCTGCAGTTGCTTTACCTCAAGAAGTACAAATGTCTAAAAATGTTACTCATGTTCTAGTGTAGTGGGATAACACAGTCCCACTCGTGGGTTCTTGGCCTCCATGATAAAAAGAATTTTAACACATGCTAGTCAGGAACAAAAGGCAGGTATTTATTCAGGAAAATAAGGGACTCGGGGAAAACAGGTAAGCGGAGATCATCTGAGTGATGGAGCAGGAGGGCAAGAGAGGGAGCCCTTGCCTCCTTAGTCCTTATATTAGAGGGGGTTGGCACAGAAGAAGTCCGGACCCCCTCCTCACAGTATAGGTTGGTGTTCCAAGAAGGGTGGGCACAGAAAAAGTTGGATCCTCCTCCTTCTCAGGTTTCAAGTGGTCACTGGCTGAGATCTGACCTTTGTCCTGAATCTCAGGTGGGGGCTGGGATCCAGCGGATTTCAAAGGTGTGGCCCACTTAGACTTTTCTCCTAAGATTTTGAGCACACCCTATAGGTTGGGGTCAGCTAGAACTCTCCAGATTTTAAAACTATATTTTTTCTTCCCTTCCCAATGTCTCCTTTCTGCCTAAATTTTATTCCTTCTACTCTACCTCATCACTAGGAATTCAAGAACATATTAGATATTAAGTTAGAACAAAGGTTAGGTGTTTTATATGATACTGCTATGTATTTGGGAGACGAGACACAAGACTTAAAGTCTAATATTCAAGAACTAAAAGCTAGGACTAGCGTAAGATGCCATGCTAAGTTTGATTGGATTTGTGTTACTTCTAAGGTTTATAATCAAAGTCATTATGATTGGAACAAGATCAAAACCCATATACAAGGGATTTGGCATCATGAGAACATGTCTTTAGATTTGTTAAAATTGCATTAGGACATTACTGGTATGCAAAATGTCGAACCTTTAGGTTTTGATGCGGTTAAAATAGCAAGCCGGGCGTGGTGGTGCACGCTTGTAATCCCAGCATTCGGGAGGCTGAGACCGGAGGATCCGGGTTTGCGGCCACTAGGTAGCTGAGGCACTCTGCAACTTAGTGAGACTCGGTTTCAAAATAAAAAATAAAAAAAAAAAAAATAGGGCTGGGGGTGTAGCTGGGAGGTAGAATGCCCCTGAGTTCAATCCCCAGTACTGCAAAAAAATAAATAAATAAAATAGCAATTTTTGCTAAAATAGCAATAATTTGCTAAATAATTTGCTAAAATAGCAATAATTGCTAAAGTTCGAGATTTTATGCCATCTTGGCCTTCATTTACATCCATGCTTGGAGATCTAATAAGACTCGGATCTCTCATCCTTTTGGGCCTTTACCTTATACCACCCATTATTCGCATTGTCATTAACAACATCATGAATATTCAAGCCGATCGCATGGTGTTAAACTACATGTTCTCCCTTGCATAAGGCCTGGTAGTCAATGATGGGTATGATCTCCTCAGAACATAATCAACCTAAGACAGGGCTTTATAAAATATATCAATGACCCTATGACGGGTAAGAGCGTGTATCTAGGTGGAGACAACCTAAGACAGGAACAGTCCCTTAGTGCACCTTTTTAATATAAAAAGGAGGGAACTGTGGGAAGCTAGTCTTTGAGAAAGCTAGCTCTTTTCTCTTCCTAATGACCTCTTGTCCTTGCAGCTCTTCCCATTTAGGATTAATCTGTCCTAGGGTATGGGCTCCCGTGCTCATAGGTGCTCTTACCTTAGCATAGGCATATGGCAATTTAGATAAGCTTTTTGCTAATTTGGAAGTTGAAGGATTATAGCTCAAGGACTTTGCTGAGATCAAGACTCAAGAAAAAGCCGGGCGTGGTGGCGCATGCTTGTAATCCCAGCATTTGGGAGGCTGAGACCAGAGGATCCGGGTTCACGGCCAGCCTCAGCTACCTAGAGAGGCACTCCGCAACTTAGTAAGACCTGGTTTCAAAATAAGGATTAAAAAATAGGGCTGGGGGTATAGCTCGAAGGTAGAAAGCCCCTGAGTTCAATCCCCAGTACCGCAAAAAAAAAAAAAAAGAAAGAAAAGAAGCATGTGATTCTTGATGCAGTATAAAATGATTAGCCTTAGAACTGTATATAAGCTGCACTCAAAATAAACTCAGCGACACAGTATTTACTGTGATCCCTGCTGATATCTTTGTTGTCTGTCTCCTTCTCTCAATCTTCACTTTCCTCCTTCAGGTTTGTTCATTTTTTTTTTTTTTTTCGGTACTGGGGATTGAACTCAGGGGCGTTCTACCTCCACGCTATACCCTCAGCCCTATTTTTTATTGTTTATTTTGAAACAGGGTCTCACTGAGTTGTGGAGTGTCTCACTAGGTAGCTGAGGCTGGCTTTGAACCCGGATCCTCCAGTCTCAGCCTCCCAAATGCTGGGATTACAAGCGTGCGCCACCACACCCAGCTTCCAGGTTTGTTCGATATTGCTGGCTGGCTCTGGCACATACTTGGAATTGGACCCAGGAGTGCTTTACCACTAAACTACATCCCTAGTCCTTTTTATTTTTTATTTTAAGACAGTACCTCGCTAAATTTCCCAGGCTGGCCTCGAACTTTCAGTTCTCCCACCTTAGCCTCTAGAGCTGCTGAGATTGCAGGTGTGCAGTGACAGCATCTGGCTGAAAGGCCTTATCTAAATCAAAGGAACAACTTGGAGGGATGTTAGCAGTAAGTAGTTTCTTCTCCCTACCACTCCCAACCCTCAAGCCCCAAGCACAGATGCTAACCCTGTAAGTTCCTGCCAGCAGCTAATGTAAGGTCGTGTAGTGACTCCATGGTTAATTTTGTGAGGAACTGCCAAACTATTTCCCACAGTGGTGGCATTCATTTTACACTTCAACCTGTTATCAGCAGTGTATGAAGCTTCCAATTTCTCCACATCTTACCAATAGAATCCAATTTCTCCACATCTTACCAATATAATACTAGTTATTTTGTACTTAAAACCTGTGTGTGTGTGTGTGTGTGTATGTGTGTGTGTGTGTGTGTGTGTCTATCTTACCAATACAATACTGGTTATTTTATACTTAAAATCTGTGTGTGTGTGTGTGTGTGTGTGTGTGTGTGTGTGTGAATGCATAGAGCCACTCTGGTTAAGTGTGGAAGATATCATACCGTGGTTTGATTTGCATTCTCTGACAATAGTGATGACCTTTTCTTAGTTTATTTGCCATTTGTAGACTTATTTATTTTTATTTATACTGGGGATTGAACTCAAGGGCATTCTACCTCCGAGCTAGTCCCCTGCCCTACTTTATTTTCATTTTGAAACAAGGTCTCACTAAGTTGTTGAGAAATGCCAAGTGACTTCAAACGAAGCTGCATCCTCTGATCTGTCTCCCAAGTATTGGCATTACAGGCTTGTGCACAGTCTTTTTAAGTAGCTTAGGTTGGCCTTGAATTTACAATCCTCTTGCTTCAGCCTCCCAAGTTGCTGGAATTACAGTTGTATGCCACCATGCCTGGCCACTTGTCATTCTTCTTTGAAGAGATGTCTTCTGCTACTTGCCAAATTTTAAATTTGGGTTATCTATTATTGAGTTATAAGAGCTGCAACTTGATTCTTATTTGATATAAAATGGTCATTTGGAACAGAATCAATATTTAAGGTTCCTGAGACCCAGAGATTTTGTAATTGCTCAAGGTGACAACTGTTCTCTCTTACATGTTCTCCAGAACAGACCTTACCTATTCTCAAAGTTTCTGTCAAGGATATAAATGCTTATGGTTTATATTTATATTTACAGCTTTGAACAAGCTCCTCAGTTCCATGCTCTGCCCTGCTCCAAATACCCTGTGATACCGGGGATTGAACCTAAGGGCATTCTACCTCCTAGCCACACTCCCAGCCCTTTTTATTTTTTGTTTTTGAAACAAGGCCTTACTAGATTACTGAGAATCTCACTAAGTTGCTGGTCTCAAATCTGCGATTCTTCTGTCTCAACCTCCCAAATACTGGGATTACAGGGGTGTGCCACCATACCCCATTAGTTGCATACTTAAATTCCAGTTGCCTCCTGGAATACTTATTTGGACATTCCAGAGGCTTCTAAAAAATAACTTGTCCAAAATTAAACTCATTATTTTAAATCTAACCCTCCTGTGCTCTCCAAATGTCTCTGATGGGAACATTCTTCTACATTCCCCTCAGTCATGGTTTACAAATGGGATATCCCCCAGAAAAGCTCCTGTGTTGGCAATGCAACAATATTCAAAGGGGAAATTTTTTGAATCATGGCTCTAATCTCATCAATGGATTAATCAATGGCTTCATCATATGAATGGATTTGGTAGTAACTGTAGACAGGTAGTGTGTGGCTGGTGAGGTGGGTCACTAGGGCACAGCCTTGGGGACTATATCTGTCCCTGGGCCCTCCTCTTTCTCTCTCTGCTTTCTGGCTGCCCTGAACAGCTTTCCTCCATGATGTTTCTCTCTTGGAGCCAGCTGCCATGGACTGACCTCTGGAACCACGAGCCCAAATAAGCCTTCTCTAAATTGTTCAGGTATTTTCATCATAACAACAAAACAAACAAACAAATACAATTCTTTATCCAATTAGTTAATATATAGCTCTCTCTCTCTCAACAAACACACACACACACACACACACACACACACACACACACGTATGTATAACTTTTTTTTTCTTGCTAGGGATGGAATCCAGGGACATTCTACCTCTGAATTACACCCCTAGCCTTATTTATTTTGAAATAGGGTCTTGCCAACTTGCTGAAGGAAAGTCTCACTAAATCTCTCAAACCTGCTACCCTCCTGTCTCAGACTCCAAAGTACTGGGATTATAGGCATGTGCCACCATACCTGGCTTTATGTACTCTTTTTATTTTTATTTTTGTGGTTCTTGGGATCAAATCTGGGGTATACTACCTCTGAGCTATACCACCAGCCCTATTTTATTCTTTATTTGGAAACAGGGTCTCCTGAAGTTGCTAAGAGCCTCCCTAAATTGCTGAGGCTGGCTTCCAACTTGCAATCCTGCTGTCCCAGCCTCCCAAGTACTGAGATCACAAGCTTGTACCACCATGCCTAGCCTCTATATACTCTTATAGTACCCTCCTTTTTTTTCTTTTTTTTTTCTTTTTTTTTCTTTTTTGTGGTACTTGAGATAGAACTCAGGGGCATTCTATCTCTGAGCTACACTCCAAGCCCAATTTTATTCTTTTATTTTGAAACAGGGTCTCACTAAGTTGGGGAGGGCCTCACTAAGTTGCTGAGACTAGCCATGAACCTGTGATCCTCCAGTCTCAGCTTCCAAAGTACTGGGATTACAAGCATGTGCCACCACGCCTGGCTTTATAGCACCCCTTGACACTCATTCATAGCAAATTTAATTAAACTTATATAATTATTATTTTAACATATCTGTCATTATGGTTTTTATGTATGTGTCCCACACTAGACTAAGTTCCTTGGGGACAGGGTCCATGACTGTTTTGTCCACTGCTTTACACATAGTAGCAGTGCCTGCCACATATTAAGGCTTTAAGAGTGTTGAGTTACTAAGAGGAAGCAAAGTACAAATTTGGAATTGATTGGGTAAGCAATAGGGTCCCTTTGTATATCTCTGAGTGGGAGACTGACTTGATGAAAATAGGGAAGACTGTCCTGGCAAAGATATGGAGGTCAGGCCCGGAGGGTCATATGTCATTCATGTCCCTGTCTCCATCTTCAGCACTAAGCACAGGGAGCGGTTATTGACTGAATGGCTGTGGGGGATGCGGTTCCAGTCCTATAAATATGAAGTGAAGGGGCAGAACTCCCATGGCAGCAACAAGGGAAGTAAACAGTTATAAGGAGACTGAGAGGGGGCCCTGACTGGCCATGGTAATGGGAATAAAAGGAAAGGGGTAGTCAGAAATGACCATAAAAACTTATATACAGGAGGAAATAATGTGCTCACCCATAGTGTCCCTTAACAGGTTGACTCCCATAATTAGAGAAAAGCCATAGGCTGCCCACAGATTCATTTACTGTGTCCCCTTACAAAGTCATGGATCCACTCCCCAAACACCTTTTCTTTGGTTTTCAATTTTGGCCTTGGGATTCACTAGTTCATCCTTCCTGTATTTATGTATTTATTTAATTTCCCCTCATTTAGCCATTCAACATACTGGAGAAAAATGAAAGGGGCAGATCACAGAGGACCACATATTTCTTGCTAAGGAATTTAGATGTTACTTGATAAGTAAAAGAGAGATAGCTGAGCGTGGTGGCACACACTTGTAATACTAGTACTTGGGAGGCTGAGACCAGAGGATCCGAGTTCGTGGCCAGCCTCAGCTGCTTAGTGAGGCTCTCCACAACTTAGTGAGACCCTGTTTCATAATAAGAATAAAAAATAGGACTGGGGTTATAGCTCAGAGGTAGAATGCCCCTGGGTTCAATCCCCAGTACTGCATTAAAAAGAGAGAGAGAGAGAGAGAGAGAGAGAGAGAGAGAGAGAGAGAGAGAGAGAGAGAGAGAGAGAGAGAGAGAGAGGTGTTAAAATATTATATATATATATATATATATTTTTTTTTTTTTTTTTTTTTTTTTTAAGAACTGAGGGTCAAACTGAAGGGCATTCTACCTCCAAGCTACACTCCCAGCCCTATTTTTTATTCTTTATTTTGAAACAGATTCTCACTAAAAATATTTTATTTTCAGTATTAGTTTTTAGAAATGTGTTTGGCAGTGTAGAACATGGATTTGAGGAGTGTTGTGGGCAGGAAGATTGTAGCCTAGGGTCAGAGGAGGAGCAAGGCCTCTGCTCCAGGCTGTGCAGGGTACACCAAGCAAGTATCAGTAAGAGCTGAGTTCTAGGCAGTAGGCTTTGTACACTCAGAAAAAGGGCCTCCTTTTTCAAATTCGTGTGGTATCATCCTTTGGGCAAGTGGCAGCCAGAATACAGGATCAGTTCTTGACTCTTTTGATGAACCAGACAAGGAGTAAAAAGAGAGTTCCAAGCTGGGTGCTATGGTGTACACCTGTAATTCTGGTTCTAAGTGTTATGGTTTATAAGGGGTGCTGTGAGGTAGGCTCTTTTCCTTGATTCAAACAGATATGTTGAATCGGGAAAACTGAAGAACTGATAGACAGCTTGGTTGCAGCTTAAGCAAGTCTTTATTACAAAGCAAGAAGGAAGAGGAAAGATAAGAAGCAGTGAGTGGAGAGACACACTGGAGAGTCCGAAAATGGAACTCTTCCTCCTCTCAGACCCCCAGCCCTTAAATACAGTCTTTGGCAGGTATTCTCTTATCAGTGTTACCATGTCAACCAAGATAGCAACTCATTTTCCCAGGCAGGTGGTATTATCTTGTCTCCAGACAGTCCACTTACTGAGTGCAGGTGCTGATGATCTCTCTCTCTCTCTACCTCTGCTGTATCAGTCGCCCATCAATTATGGGTTCTTTGAAGTAGCATGTGGATTTTACATCCTGCTTACCAAGGCTGGGTCACAGAGAAAAAGGGAGATGGGCACTGATTGTAGCCAGTGCAGCTGCGTGTAATCTCCAAGGGCAAGGCATAAGGCTTTTGCTATCCTTACAGTTTAGATGTGCTAGGCAGAGCTACGTGTAATCTCAGGGCCTCTAATTATTTATATATTTCTTTTTTTTTTTTTTTTTCGGTACTGGGGATTGAACTCAGGGGCATTCTACCTCCGAGCTACACCCCCAGCCCTATTTTTTTATTCTTTATTTTGAAACCAAGTCTCACTAAGTTGCGGAGTGCCTCACTAGGTAGCTGAGGCTGGCCGCGAACCCGGATCCTCCGGTCTCAGCCTCCCGAATGCTGGGATTACAAGCGTG
>PVLC010048041.1:0-10862 GCA_004027655.1 Graphiurus murinus
TTTTTTTTTTTTTTTATGTACTGTCCAAATGTTTGAGCACTGTTAGCTTTCCATTACAGTAACAAATACCTGACATAATCAGTTTATAGAGGAAAGGTTTATTTTGGTTCAGTTTTGGAGATTACAGTCCATGGCTGGGTGGCCCTGTTGTTTTGGGGCCTGTGGCCAGGCATTACTTCATGACAGAAGTGCATGGTAGAGGAAGCCCATTCACCTCATGGTCAGGAAAAAAAGAGTGGAAGCATAAGGGCCCCAATGTCTTCTTCAAGGATACATTCCAATGACTGGAGTATCTACCACTAGAATCCACCTCTTAAGAGTTTTCACCACCTTCCAATAGCACCTTGGGCTAGGGACACATGGGCCTTTGGGGGCCACTTACCGAAACCATAGCAAGCATCATATGTTGAAAAGACTATCTTTGTCTCTTTGTACTGCTTTTGTTCCTCAAAACATCAGTTGGCTATCTTTTTTTTTTTTTTTTCGGTACTGAGGATTGAACCCAGGGACATTCTACCTCTGAGCTCCACCTCCAGCTCTATTTTTTATTCTTTATTTTGAAACGGTCTCACTAAGTTGCGGAGGGCTTCATTAAGTAGCTGAGGCTGGCTGTGAACCCGCGGATCTTCCTGTCTCAGCCTCCCAAGTACTGGGATTACAAGTGTGCATCACCATGCCTGGCCAGTTGGCTATCTTGATCCTGTTCCATTGATCTAATTGTCTTTTCTTCCACCAACACTACACCATCTTTATTAACTTTACTTTATTTGCAGTACTAGGGATTGAACCCAGAAGTATTCTACCTCTGAGCTCCACCTCCAGCCCTATTTCTTTATTCTTTATTTTGAAACAGGATCTCACTAAGTTGCAGAGGGCCTCACTAAGTAGCTGAGGCTGGCCACAAACCTGCAATCCTCCTGTCTCAGTCTCCCAAATACTGGGATTACAAGCGTCCACCACCATGCTCAGCTTTTATTAACTTTATAGAAAGTGTTGGAGTCAGGTGGAATTAGTTCTCTAACTTATTCTCTTTCAATATTGTGTTGGCTATTCAGATTGTTTATATCCACAAATAATTTGGTAGGACTTTGATTTGGATTGCTTTGAATTTATAGATTAACTTGAGAAAAACTGACACCTTGACAATTTTGCCTTCTTACACATGAACATGGAATAACTCTCCATTTACCTAGTTCTTTGATTTTATTAATCAGAGTTTTGCAGTTTTCCTCATATAGTTCTTGCATATATTTTATTAGATTTATATCCAAGCATTTCATTTTAGGGGTGTGTTGAGTGTGTGGGTGTGCGCATGCACGCGGTACTGTGGATTGAACCCAGAGACATTCTATCTCCAAGCCATACCCTGTTTCAAAATAAAAAATAAAACTTGGGCTGGTGTCGGGGTAGCTCAGAGGTAGAATGCCCCTGTGTTCAATCCCCAGTACCACAAAACAAACAAACAAAAGTTTCTAGTAATTTTAACCCTTTAAATACTGTAGTTTCCTGGAAATTTTTCTTAAACAATTTATACATGGACCTTTTCTCTTGAACATAGTTCATGAAGTATAATTTCTTTGTTTTCAATTATTATTATTATCATCAAATATTTATTTACTACAACATCTGATAAGGGAGGGCTATCCATATGCAGATACTTCTAAGTTCAACTGAAAAACTCTTCAATATGTCAGTTACTAAGAACACTGAGACAATGATATAGTTCTTGTCTTGTAAACAAATAAATTACAGTTATGGTATGATGGATTAAAAAACAAACACAAGTAGAATATCCCTTACTGGCTTGGGACTAGAATTGTTTTGAATTTCAAGTTTTGGGGATTTGGGAATATTTACATATGCACAATGATGAGTCGTTGGGGTTGGGATCAAAAGCTAAATGTGAAATTTATTTGTTTCATATATAACTTTATACAATATTTTTTAGTGCATTGCATTTGCTTTTTTTTTTCTTCTTTTTTTAGTACTGAGGATTGGACCCAGAGGTATTCTACCTCTGACCTACACCCCCATCCTTATTTTTTTAAATTTTGAAATAGGGCCTTGCTGAGCTGACAAGGCTAGCTGCAAACCTGCAATCCTCCTGTCTCAGCCTCCCAAGTACTGGGATTACAGGTGTATGCCACCACATCTCGTTGTGCATTTGCATTTTTATTGTGACCCATCACACGAGGTCAGGTATGAAATTTTCTACTTGTGGTATCAGCTGGTGTTCAGAAAGTTTTGGAATTTGGAGCATTTTGATTTTCAGATTACGGTTGCTCAACCTGTATGTACCACAGGCATAGCAAATCAGAGAACAAATGGGTGACTATGTAGGGAGGTACCAGGGAAAACTACATAGGAGCTAAATTAAGCTGGATCTTGAGGTATGGTTAAAAGTTTGCCAGGCAAAGAAGGAAAAGGTCATTCCAAAGTAGGGATGAAGCATGTACAAAGGTAGTAAAAGAAATGGCATTATTTAGCCCAGATTTCATGCAAATGGGAAAATGGAAAAAAGTAGTTGAACTGTGTTATGGAAGATACTTTACATATAACAGTTTGGACTTTATACTATTATCACCAAGGATTAGAGGAGCCTAATATTCATATTTGTATTTCTGAAAAATAACACTGGTGGCAATGTGAAGGATAGACTGAAATAAAGAAGGCTAGTAGGAGGCTACTGCTAGATTCAGATAAAACTCCGTAAGGTTATGAAGTAAGGATTTATACTCACCCAACCTCCAAAGCAGCATGACTAGAATATTGTAAAATAATTCCCACAGTAAAGGTAGAAATGGTACTACTTGAAAGCATGATCCTTAATTTCAAATTCCTAAATAAAGAGCCACAGCTACCAAATCATGATTTCTATTTGTATAACAGTAAGCTTGTTACTGGGATATGAAATATAGGATCCTTGCAATTAAAAAATATAATTAGGCTTTTTTTTGGGGGGGGCTGGTTTTTAAGAGATAGCTTACACCAAGATTTCAAAATTCTGTACCATTTAGATAAAACAAACAAACAGAAACCCCTATTGCCAGGTCACATTTTCCTATAAGCTTTCTTTAGTATTTTGACCAAAGAAAATCCTATATAAAACATCAATTTTCTGAAACAGCTTCTTGAATAATACTTGACACTCTGCATAATACTAAGTGAATCATTTAGATAATAGTGGGCAGAAAAAGGAAGCTAAAAATATTACCAGACATTACTTCTACTTCCTTAAGAGTGAGCTCCACAATTATCTTGCAATAGCACACAATTTTACTAGCTCAGGCAGGATTATAATGTTTTAAGTAACTTTCAACAAAGGTATGAAGCTTCACTTTAGTGTTCTCAGAATACTTTCAGGGTGAAAATGATCTAGTGAAAGAAAATAGTTCTTAGAACTACTTAGGTTTTGAATTCTGATACCTCTACTTGCTAGATGTTATTTTATTACTTAATTCCTTTGAATTGTCCTCATTTATAAAATTGTTCATAATAAAGAATAAATTTTCCCAAGCCGGGCGTGGTGGCGCATGCTTGTAATCCTAGTACTCAGGAGGCTGAGACTGGAGGATCTGGGCTTGTGGTCAGCCTCAGCGACTTAGTGAGGTCCTCTGAAACTTAGTGAGACCTTGTTTCAAAATAAATATAAACCTAACTTAGAAAACATATTCTGTCCCTGTGCAACTTAGCAAGACCCTGTTTCAAAATAAAAAGGGCCTCTGGGTTCCATCCCTAGTAATACACACACACACACACACACACACACACACACACAGAGTCAGGATAGTAGTTACTTCTGGGGAAGAAGACAGCGTTAAGATAGAGGAAAGAGAGGCTTGTGGGGTGTTAGTAAATGTCCTGTGCCTTGATCTGAGGACTGGAGATATGAGTATGTCTGATCTATACCAAACCTTATTTTGTGTACTCTTCTGTATTTATATAGGTATATGCAATTTTAAGAAATAATGACTTTTCAACACTTATCAATCTTATAATCTGCAGAAAAAGATAGATATACATTCAAAGGGATGGGAAAAATCTTTACTACACAATAACTTTATTTCTCAAAAACTCTAAAGATTTTGTTACTCTCTCCAAATGACTAAAAAGTTTTAATGACTGGCAACATGTAATAATGATTTTTAAAATGCTAAAAATAAAATACTGCTTAGGTTTGTTATTCTTGGATCCTAAGACTGTAAATTACAAAACACAAGTAAAACCACATTTTCTGAAATAATTAGAAAACAAAGGAGAAAGGGTAGGTGGTATATGCCAAATGACAAAATGTTTTTTGGATCTAACATTCTTGAAGCTAGTAAAAATGGTAATAGATACCATCCTATAGATCATTAAATATAAAAACATTTTATAAAACACATTGGAATTTTATTGCTTGAAGAATACAGCATTTGAAATCACAAGAATGTCAAAATGAAAAGTCACTAGGCTTCAAACATATAATACATTATCAGATGCAGTAAAATATTAATTATCCTGAACTCTGCATCAAAAAGAAAAAGGTATGGAAAAATATCTAAATAGTTTACTTGAGAAATAGATACAGTCAAAAAAGAAAGTATAAGGATGTTACAGTACAAATTAGAAAAGCCAACACTTATTAACTTAGTATTTTTCTAGACTAAACTACCTTTGGTACTTAAACTTTTTAAAAAAACAATTCCTTGTATTTCTTTCAAACATACTTATTGGATATAATATCCATGAAGTAACTTGAAATAACTTCAACTTAAAACATTCTGCAAATTATTAACCTTTTCTTTACATGCAGGAAGTGTATTTGACAAATGTATAACGATATTTCAATTTTTCTAAAACTGCAAAATATGATTAAAAAATCTAATACTTACAAACTTTACTTATTTAGCTCTCCAATTAAAACTGGAATGCTGGCAGCTATAATCTACTTTTGGGCTTGGGGAATATAGAAATTTAAATGATTTGGCAATTAACATATGAATTTAATTACTGCATATTATCTGAAGTGGCTTTTCCTTTGTTTCCAAAGAACAATGTGACATTTCTTCAATACACTGGATTCCTGTAACAACCACTACCATACTTTATTTATTGGAACCAAATTAAAGCTTCTCCCTTTTAATTAGCAGGTTGAAACTATTTGTTTCATATAGAGCTGATGAGTTATGACACACTTTCTCAAACAAAACCAAACTTTTTTTAAAGCTATCACTTAATTATGGTGACAATGACGCCATTTCAAAAGGTAGCGTTGGATCTCTAGGCCATCTAGTCAAGAAAATGTCAATGTAATGCTAAAAACAAGAAGTAAATTACAACTACAAGTTAATTTTTTAAAAAGCCCTCTTTCATAGCAAGCATGCTCATTAGCTTCTATTTTTATTCCCAAGCAAAGGTTTGAATATTCATGAACCTCAGTTAAACCAACGGAACCCAAGCAATTGTTTCCTAAGTCCCACCTATATACTTGAATAATATAAACATGGATGGACTAAGCAAGTAATACTATTAACAATTACTGAACTGGAGTGAAATAGTAAGAATCATGACAGTCCTCAGAACTGGGCAGTCTTTGAAATGTAATAGTGTAGTTCAAGATAAATTATGCCATAATAAAACTAGTTTTTACCTCTACACAAAACAAAAACAAAATAAAAAACACAACTCACCAAATTTATACAACTATTAAAGAATACAATCCTTCCTAGTTTTTGAATGTCATTTTGAGGTTTCTCTGAATAAGTATATTGATCTGAGTGTATATATATACTCATTTTAAAAGACAAAAAATTCAGATACAAAACTGAACTTTTTTTTTAAACCAACCTAATCCAATAGATTATGCATCACACTGCACCCCACCTCAATTTAAAATTCCCAATTTTAGTTAGGTTAAAAGGGCAGAGGAAATGCAAATGCAGTTTAAGAGCGTCTGTATAAATTTCACTGTATTTTTATAAACTTGAAGTTTTCTGTAACACTGTTTATTGATCAAATAAAGGGCTCACTGCTATCTAAAATTTCATAAACACCTTTAAAAATTCAAAATTGATATTATACTGAATCTTAAATTTTCAATAGTTCAAAGAGACAGTTTTTACATGTTTAGCACACAATAGATGAAACTTAACAGCAGACAACCCTAGAATACCAATTGGCAAGTCCACCAAGAAGCATACAAAATTACAGATAAGCATTTCTTTCAGTTTTGTTGTGCAAGGAAAAACATTTATAGAGGAAACACAAACTCAGCTGGTGAAATTCAGATATCATCATCATCTTCTTCATCTTGAGAAGATCCTGCTTGATTGGATGCACTGGCTGAGGCAGCAGCAAGCTGGGCTTGCTGGGCGGCTTGCTGCATTTGAAGCCATTCCTGTTGTGCCAATTCTGCTTGTTGCTGTCTAGCCTAAACATCAAAAGCATAAAAGTGATCATTTTTTAACCCCCAATATATACACTTTGACTAAAGGAAAATTAAGCCAATTAACAGACTAAGTCATTACTAAACTTGGATATTTTCCATCTACTATTAATTGTGGTACATCTGGAAACAAGAACTCTATGTTTAGTTCAAGAAGTTGAAAAGGTTTATAGAAAGGAAAAAAAAAAATCACAGTATTTTCTCTTTTTTTTTTTTGGTACTGGGTATTGAACCCAGGGACATTCTATTTCTGAGCTACATCTCCAGCTCTTTTTATTTTTGTTTTGAACAGGGTCTCATTAGGTTGCTGAGAGTCTCACGAAGTTGCTGAGGCTGGTCTTGAACCTACAATCCTCCTACCTCAGGCTCCCAAGTACTGGGATTACAGGAGTGTGTCACCACACCCAGCTCCTTGTATTTCTCTTTTGTTTTACTTGTTTCTTTGTCTCCTCAAATTGCAATTCTGATATACATATTTTCCAATATAAAATTACTTCTGGTTTAAAAGTTTTCTAGTATAGTAAGTACCTCTATTAGGAAAAAAGAACTGTACATGAATGGAATAGCTCCCCTGATATTTCTGAGTCTCTATCAAAATTCCCCACCCTTATAACTTTAAAAATAAAAACATACAAAAATAGAAACTAGAACATAAAAATGCTTCCCATACACAATACTTTCTCATCTTCATTATTTTTATTCTGGCTGATATTCATTATATTTAGAATTTCTGATCTTCACCTAATAAAACTGCACCCATCCTTAAAGTCAAACTGAAACACTATTTTCTCCTCTCAGTGCCAGTGAGGTATAATCAGGAGACAGAAGTCACATTAATTATGGGATCGGAAAGAATTTAATATAAAGTGCTATTTACCCTGGTGTACAGAGATATATTATAAAAAAATAAATAAATAAAGGGCTGTTAACTAGCTACAAAGTTGATAAAAGATAAAAAGGCAAGAAAGCACTAAGATATCATGGAGATGCAGCCATCAACCCTAAAACTGAAAGAACAAGGGAAGAGGCAAGAATTTTTAAAATTTAGAGGAACAGCCATGTATAACTGAACCTCAGACCTCTGAAAACGGGGCAGAAATTGGCCAGTCCTAACATATCTGAGGTTAGATGAGGACCCAAGGATTGAGATCCACCCCCTAAGGAGGAGGGTGCAGCTTCAGGCTGGTTCTATAAATTAGAGAAAATGCAAACAGGATCCAGTTTCTGCTACAGGACAAACTGATGCAGACAGAGTAAACAAATGTTCCTGGGTTGCTCCAAGGAAATGGAAGTCAAATGGAGGTAGCTAGCTAGCCTTTCTCTAGCCTTGCAGTTTCCCTCTAGAGCTCCCCCAATGGCAGCAGAGTCTAATGAGGAGTCAGGTAGCAAAGCAGATGTACTCTGCAGAGAAGAGTAGTCCCACTATCTGCAGTTTTACTTTCAATGGTTTTAGTTATTAACAATCACACAAAATATTACATGGAAAATTCCAGAAGGAAAAAATTCATGTTTTAAATTCTGTGCCCCAACTTCCGAGAAGATGGCGTCGGAGACACCTCTCATCAGGCGCTGTGACCCCGATTCAAATCTGCCATAAAAGCAGCTTCTTGACAGAAGAAAAAAGCAACAAAAAAGTGAACAACACTACGAAAACTGAAGTATAGCTGAACAGAATCCAGAAAGTCTACCAGGGAGAGCAAAGAGGCCTGTCTGCGTGGCAGTGGTGCCACGCTGCAGAGTGGCGGCCGCCATTGAGCCAGCCCCCGGTGTGGGGTCTACTAACAAAGAAATATATGATGACCTTCTGCATTCCCAGCAACCAGAGGTGGAGTAAGCGACCCCTGAACTCCACATCCTAACCAGGGCCGTATCACTGCACCTTCGACAGTGACTGGAACGTGTGGTACGACCAGCTTAAGCCCCCACGGGGCCACCTCAGCTCACCTCTCCCTCCAGAGCTGGAGCAGCGATCAACTGCACTGCAGAGCTTGACCTCAGGTGAATGGATAACATACTGTCTGAGTTTATCTTTTATATTCTATGCTTACCCTCAATACTTTTGTTTACAAAAACTGAATAACTTAATAAATCATTTAAATTGTTTAAGAAAAAAAAATTGTATGCCCCCATGAACACCATGATGACATCAGACACTGTCCAGTTTCACCCCAGCTAGTTTTCTTTTTTTATTGTGGCACTGGGATTAAACCCAGGGGCATTCTACCTCTAAGGTACACCTCCAGCCCTATTTTATTCTCTATTTTGAAACAGAGTGTCACTACGTTTGGGAGGGCCTTCCAAGTAGCTGAGGCTGGCCGCAAACCTGCGATCCTCCTGTCTCAGCCTCCCAAGTACTGGGATTACAGCGTGCACCACCATGCCTGGCTTCACAGTTCTTATATGTAGGGTTTGGTACTCCTTGTGGTTTCAGGCATCTCCTGGGGATCTCTTTCAGGTACATGCTGGGGGTACCAGGCCTAGTCATAAAGCAAAGCATAGAAAAGTGGATTACAACAACTGCTCAGTAGCTGGCACACTTTTGTACCCCCAAAATCTGGTATCTCTATACATGGAATCTCTTTCTCATGGGTCAGCCAGCTTTGTATTAATTATCTTTCTCATCAAAGTAGTCAGCCTGATATTACAGTTTTTAGTGTATCTATTATACTTCCCTTACAAAACATTAAGTTTCTTTTTGGGGGGTTGGGTACTGGAGGTTGAACCCAGAGGTATTCTGCCTCCAAGCTATACTCTCTATTTTCTTTTTTATTTTGAGACAGGGTCTTGCTAAGTTGCTGAGGCTGGCCTCAAACCTGCAAACCTTCTGTCTCAGGTTTCTAAGTATTAGAATTACAGGCATGTGCCACCACACCAGGCCATTAAAGTTTATTAAGAACAGGAATAAAGCTGGGCGTGGTGGCGCACGCTTGTAATCCCAGCATTCGGGAGGCTGAGACCGGAGGATCCAGGCTCGCGGCCAGCCTCAGCTACCTAGTGAGGCACTCTGTAACTTAGACTCGGTTTCAAAATAAAGAATAAAAAATAGGGCTGGGGGTAAAGCTCGAAGGTAGAATGCCCCTGAGTTCAATCCCCAGTACCAAAAAAAAAAAAAAAAAAAAAAAAAAAAAAAAAAAAGAACAGGAATAAGCTGGGGGTGGTGGCACATGCCTGTAATCCCAGTACTTGGGAGGCTGAGGCAGGAGGATCACAGGCTCGAAGACAGACTCAGCAATGTAGTAAGACTCTTGAGCAACTTAGTGAGAACCTGTTTGCAAAAACAACAAAAACCCCAAAAAACAAAACAAAATGGCTGGAGGGTATAGCTTGGAGGTATAATACCCACGGATTCAATCCCCAGTACTGAAAAAATAAATAAACAAAAAACTACTTTGTATAGTTTTGTGACAAAAAAATTTTGAAAACTTTCAAGTCTTTAAAAGGTTTTATTGCAAAGGCGCTTGATAATTTATTCAAGGTGTGCAAAGAAATGTACTATGTGCATTTGAAATTTGACTTGTAGGTACCATGACCTCACATCAGCTCTCACACTTTTTTTCTCCATGAACACAAAAGCATTTCCATGCCTTTAAAAATTATTGTTAGCCTGGTGTGGTGGTACACACTTGTAATCCCAGTATTTGAGAGGCTAGAATTGCAGATTTGCAGCCAGCCTCAGTAGCTACCTAGTGAAGCCCTCTGCTACTTAGTGAGACCCTGTTTCAAAATAAAGAATAAAAAAATTAGGCTGAGGTTATATCTCAGAGGTAGAATGTCCCTGGGTTCAATTCCCAGTACTGCAAAATAAAATAAAAATAATAAATAAATAAATGTTGACTAATAACAATTTTCTTTGTACTCACTTTCACAAATTCAAATTTTCAATAGTATGTACTCTAATTTTTACCTATCCCAAGTATTTATCTTCTAAAATAGGTGTATGAAAAAGAGGTAAGTAAACATGTACTTCCTAATTCACTACTTCTTTTGGAAATTTTCATGTGTTAAGATTCTTACTCCTAGCCGGGCGTGGTGGCGCACACTTGTAATCCCAGCATTCGGGAGGCTGAGACCAGAGGATCCGGGTTCGCGGCCAGCCTCAGCTACCTAGTGAGGCACTCCGCAACTTAGTGAGACTCGGTTTCAAAATAAAGAATAAAAAAAATAGGGCTGGGGGTATAGCTCGGAGGTAGAGTGCCCCTGAGTTCAATCCCCAGTACCGCAAAAAAAAAAAAAAAAAAGATTCTTACTCCTACATAATGGTTCATTTATAATTTATAGTCAACATTAGATCTTGATATTTAAAGCCTATTAAAGTCTTCCCCCTTCCAAATATTTGCTGCTAGCTTAAAATGAGGCTTTCACTATGTTAGTATTTTAAATAGTCTAAAGAAATGAAACAAAGTGACAGTGACTTAAGAAAGATTTAAAGCTCAGC
>PVLC010048042.1:0-10848 GCA_004027655.1 Graphiurus murinus
TTTTTTTTCCTCTTTTCCAGCCTTCCTTTGGATTGTTTCTTAAATTTTCTTGACCAGGTACATTTGAAAAAAATGTGTGTTCTACAATCCTTGAGCAAAGAATTATATAATGTCAACTGTGTCAAGTTTTTGGTAAATTTGTTTAAATCATGAAAATCTCTCCTTGTCTTTGAAATTACTGAGAAATTATTGAAATTCTCAATTATATCTATACATTTGTTATTTCTACTTTCAATTCTTTCAACCTCTATTATTAGTCGCATACACATTTATGATACTCTTATGTCTTCTTGATAAATTATTTTGGAAAGTTCCTCTTTATTTCTGTATATATTCCTTATCCTGAAACTTACTTCATAATAAAACTATAGTTTAAAATGAGAAAAAGTCATATTTACCCACATATTTACTTTTTAGTGCTCTTCATTTTATTGTATCTCCAAGTTTGCAAGAGATATAATTTTCTTTGGCCTGAAGAACTTTCTATAACAGTTTTTGTAGTGTGAGTTGCTCATAATGAATTCTTTCAGCTTTGGTTTATCTGAGAAACAAAACAAAACTTATTTCAACCTCATATTTGAAGGATATTTTCACAAAGTATAGAGTTCTAGGTTTTTCTCTTAGCACTTTAAATATCTAGTCAAATAATTTCTGGCTTTGATAGTTTCTAATGAGAGGACTACATTAACTCTTATCTTCATTCCTCAGTAGATATTGTATTCTTTTCCTAGGCCACTTTTAATATGTTTTCTTTTGTGTGTGTTTAGTGCTGGGGATTGAACCCAGGGGCATTCTACCTCTGAGCTACACCCCCAGACTCTATTTTAGTTTGAAACAGGGTCTTGCTAAGTTGCTGAAATCTCACTAAGTTGCTGAGACTGGCCTCAAAACTGTGATCCTCTTGTCTCAGCTTCCCAAGTACTGGAATATGTTTATTACTTAATTTTGACTATTAGTTTATGATACTCCTTGTGTAGTTTTCCTAGTGTTTATTTGGGTTTTATGTTTATTTTGTGTCTTGGGTTTGTTGAGCTTCTTAGATCTGTGCATATAGCATTTATCATATTTGAAAATTTTTTGGACATTATCATTTTGAATACTTTTCTTTCTTCTCCCTATTGGGACTCCAATTACATATATGTTAGACTACTTAATATTGTTCTCAGCCGGGCGTGGTGGTGCACGCTTGTAATCCCAGCATTCGGGAGGCTGAGACCGGAGGATCCGGGTTCGCGGCCAGCCTCAGCTACCTAGTGAGGCACTCCGCAACTTAGTGAGACTCGGTTTCAAAATAAAGAATAAAAATTAGGGCTGGGGTTATAGCTCGGAGGTAGAATGCCCCTGAGTTCAATCCCTAATACCAGAAAAATATATATATATATATGTTGTTCTCAAATTATTAAGGCCCTCTACATTATTTTTAGGGATTTTTCCCCTTTCTTGGCTTAATTTTGGGTAATTTTACTTCTATGTTTTATTGTTATGTTATTGAAAAGTCAATAAACTTTTCAATCTTTAGTGTCTAATCTGCTGATATTCTAGCCAGTAAAAATTCCATTTTATTTATTGTAGTTTTCAGCTCTAGAAGTTCAATTGATTTCTTTCATATCCTGTATCTCTCACTCTCTTACTCCATTATATTTTTCTTTTCTTTTTGAATTGGTGTAATAATTTTACTATATGCTAGATATTGTGAATGCTACATTGTTGAGCATGGGATTTTGTCATATTCTTTTTTGCAGTCTGGGGATTGAACTCAGGGGCATTCTACCTCTGAGCTATACCCCCAGCCCTAATTTTTATTCTTTATTTTGAAACTGAGTCTCACTAAGTTGCGGAGTGCCTCACTAGGTAGCTGAGGCTGGCCGCGAACCTGGATCCTCCGGTCTCAGCCTCCCGAATGCTGGGATTACAAGCTTGTGCCACCATGCCCGGCTCATTGTCATATTCTTTGAAGGAGTTCTGGACTTTAAAAAATTTTTAAGTTATTTGTGTATGTGTTTATTATCTAGTATACCTGATTATTTTAAGTAGGCCTCTGAGAACCATTATTCTAAAGTTAATTTAGTCTTGCCACTAAGATACAACCTTTCCAATTCTCTATGAAATGTTCTGTGTATTCAATAAGGATTCATCATTTGGGTTGCGAAAAATTCCCATTCCTGTGTAACCTGAGAGAATGACTTGGTTTATAGCTCCCTGTATTAGTCCATTTCCTGTTACCATAACAACATATCTGAGGCTGAATAATTTTATAAAGAAAAGAGGTTTATTTAGCTCACATTTCTGGTGGTTCAGACATGGTACCATCATCAGATCATCTCTGGTAAGGACCTCAAGGGGGATGGCACCACAATGACAGGAGCACATGCAGGAGTGATATACACTGTCACAAGACAGGAAGCCAAAGAATAACTGGGGACTAACTCAGATCCCAAGAGAACTATGTTAAGCCCATCTGAGAGCATACCCTCAATGATCTCCCATGAGGCCCTGCCTCTTAAAGGTCCACACCTCCACACTGCCACAGTGAAGACCAAGTCTCCAACACACATCGTTTTGGGGGATAAAGTGCATCCAAACCATAGCACTCCCTTGTCATTGTTTATTCTTTAGATGTTTCTATCAATCTACCCTGTGCATGTGCCAATTGTTACTCAGGCAATGATTCAAGCACATCTCTATAAACATTTTCAGTGTCCTTTCTCTGTATAGTTCTCTCTGTTCCATTACTCTGCCCCACAAATTCTAGCCATCTTGGTTTCTCCCATCTCTCCACCACAGCAAGACTATGAGGATTTGGGGGGTGGGGTGTTCACCTCTACATTATATAAATCTTGTGTGTGGGCTCACATGATCTGTGGGGCTTACTGAATTAGACTTTCTGCTTTCTATAGCAGATGCTGCTGTGATTATTAGGTTTACTCTGTTTCCCTTCCCTTGGGTACCTCTGCCCTGTGTTGCTATTGTCTTTTGTTAAAAAAAAAAAAAAAAAAAAAAAGCCGGGTGTGGTGGCAGACGCTTGCAATCCCAGCATTTGGGAGGCTGAGACTGGAGGATCTGGGTGCTCGGCCAGCCTCAGCTACCTAGTGAGGCCCTTTGCAACTTAGGGAGACCCTGTTTCAAAATAAAAAAGAATAAAAAGTAGGGCTGGGGGTATAGCTCGGAGGTAGAATGCCCCTGAGTTCAATCACCAATACCACCAAAAAAAAAAAAAAAAACTAGAATTTTTTTCTCCTCATATATTGTATCTAGTTTTCTAATTATCTATGGAAAATGGTGATTCTGAACTTTGTTACTTTCTCGTGATTAGAAGCAGAAGCCTATGTTATGTTTCAAGTTAATTTTATTAACATCTGGAAACAACTTTGATTTGACAAAACCAACTGATTTCGACTTTGTACTGCTTTTGCTACTTACTGCAGTAACAAATTACTGCAGATTTAATGACTTAAAACAACACAAATTTATTATCTTAGTGCTCTCTAGGTCAGAAGATCAGAACAGGTGTCACTGGGCAGGAAACAAGGTTTTAGTAGTGCTACAGTCCTTCCCAGACACTCTGGGAGATTATTTCTCTGCCTTTTGCAGCCTCTAGAAGCCACCTTCCTCCACCTTCAAAGCCACATCACATTTTGTGTGTCTGTTGTCCATCATCACATCCCCTTCTGACTCTTTTCTACCTTCCTCATCCTTTTTTTGGGGGGGGGGTACTGGGGATTGAACTCAGGGGCGTTCTACCTTTGAGCTATATCCCCAGCCCTATTTTTTATTCTTTATTTTGAAAGCGAGTCTCACTAAGTTGTGGAGTGCCTCACTAGGTAGCTGAGGCTGGCCACAAACCCAGATCCTCCGGTCTCAGCCTTCCAAATGCTGGGATTACAAGCATGTGCCACCTCATCCATTTTTGAAGGCCTTTGTGATTACATGGGTCACACCCAGGTAACCAAGATAATCTTCTTATCCTAAATTCAGTTGATTAGTGACCTTAATTTCATTTGTACCTCTTTGCCATGTAACCTAATACATTCACAGTTCTGTGGATTAGGATGGGATTATATCTGGCAGGCTGTCTGCCTAACACAAAGGGCAAATAAACAATCCACCACCATATAATCCAATTTTAATACTAGATTTGGCTTAAAACTTGAATCTAAAAAGAGTAACTTCTTATGCAACTTTAAAAGCATGCTGTTTAAAGACTTAAGAATAACATTGGCAAAAGACTGTCAAAGCATAAAATTAATTTCCATTTATATTTTTGTGAATTGGAACATAGAAGACAAATTAAACATTCGTATAGTGGTCATTTTTATTTTTTCTTAATATAAATTTAAAACTTACATTAAATATATGTCCATATGTATAGAGAGAGTCACTGTATTTCATCTCATGTACAGTAGCTGCAGATACATAACTATAAAGCCATGTGCTTATATGAATGAACATCTTCCTTTTCAAAGTGTGAGATTTTCTAAAATTTTATTTGATTGTAATTCTCATTTTTCAGGTATGACAACATCTAATCTCCTGACCTTAGGTATTATATTCACAGCTGAGAATATGACCTGAGAATGGATTGTATTACGTTTTGTAGAAGTAGTAAAAGCTAATAAGACTGAGATCCTGCTGAATACCAAAATAAAAGGCGAGATTATTACTTTATGTTTTTACTTTATATTACAGTTTGCAAGGATGTGCAAAGTAAATATTAAGTCTTCATATGTGAGGTAAAGTTGGCAGAGACTCTCAGCCAAAAGTCAGAATGCTTGCTCCTTTCTGGTTCCTCTTATCTCCTCCTTCTCATTTTGCAACTTCCTTGAATGTGCTCCCTGTGGCTGGCTCTCTCCTCCCAAGCCAACTATACATTTCTGAAAAAGCAGACATCACAGCATTTAGATCTTTTTATTCACCACTCCTCTTCAAAACTTATTTATGACTTCACCTGAGACATAATGGGTGTCGAAGAAGCCTTCAATAAGTCAACAAATACCTCTCCCTCTTTTGAAGATGGTACCATCTTCCAGGAAACTCTTTACATGTTTCATTTGAATGTGGTATTTTCTTTTCTTTCTTTCTTTTTTTTTTTTGTGTGTGTGGTACTGGGGATTGAACTCAGGGGCATTCTACCTCTGAGCTACACCCCCAGCCCTATTTTTTATTCTTTATTTTGAAACCAAGTCTCACTAAGTTGCAGAGTGCCTCACTAGGTAGCTGAGGCTGGCCGCAAACCCGGATCCTCAGTCTCAGCCTGAGTGTGCGCCACCACGCCCGGCAGAATGTGGTATTTTCAAAATCATCCTTTTGTGAAAAAAAATATATCCTTTTGGACCTTGGTTAGTGTTATGGGACCATAGCAAGCAATAATGACCATGAGTGTGAGTATAGGTAAAACGAGGTTCTAGAAAATACTTCCCCAAAGCAGCAGACTCTCCTACAAGTGATAAGTAGAGACAGTGCCCTGACTCCTGTCGTTTTGATACCATAATGACAAGGCATCCCAACTCCTTAGCAACATCCATTATGAAACTTCCACTTTAGCAGGAAAAGGAGAGAAGGTTAATAAGAGCCTTGTTTGGGTAGTACTGAGATCTTCTCCACTTTCTCCTTTATCCATATTTGTTATCACTGGTCTCCATGCTTCCTTGCCTGTGTTCTCTCTCCTTTTGATATCCTTGCCTATAAGTTGTCACATCAGAATGTGCCCCATCAATGAGCTTCAGTATTGATTCATCTCATCTAGTCTGTTATAGGATATCATCATAAACTGCCAGTTTTGCATGCTTGTGTGTGTGTGTGTGTGTGTGTGTGTGTGTGTGTGTGTGTGTGTGTGTCTGCATGCTAAACAAACCACCTTAAAAATAAAAGTTATTTAGCTTTGTTACAAATGTAATACATATGGGGAGAAAATGTGGACTGTAGATTTTCTGGGGTCAGCACACTGTTTGAAAAAATTGGCCAGTTTTGGCCATTCTACCAAAAGTGATCTATAGAAACAATGTGATCTATCAAAATACCAATGTCATTCTTTATAGACCTAGAAAACCCAGTCATAAATTTCATATGGAGAAACAAAAGACCCAGAATAGCCAAAGCAATTCTCAGCAACAATAACCATGCAGGAAATATCACAATTCTTGACTTAAAATTATATTACAGAACTATAATAAATAAAACAGATAGCATTGACACAAAAAACAGGCACATAGACCTGTGGAACAGAATAGAAGATACAGAAACAAATCCACACACTTATAGGCAATTGATCTTTGACAAAGGGGTCAAACACATATGCTGGAGAAAAGACAGTCTTTTCAACAAATGGTGTTGGGAAAACTGGTTTTTCAGTTGTAGAAAAATAGAATTAAATCCATACCTCTCACTCTGCACAGGAGTCACTCAAGATGTATCAAAGATATGGAAGTTAGACCAGAAACTGTGAAGCTACTAGATGAGGGCATAGGTTCAACACTCTAACATATACACACAGTTAGAAACTTTCTCAGTAAGCCAGGTGTGGTGGTGCATGCTTGTAATTCCAGTACTTGGGAGGCTGAGATAGGAGGATTGTAGGTTTACAGCCAGCCTCAGCTACTTAGTCAGGCCCTCTGCAACTTAGTGAGACCCTATTTCAAAAATAAAGAATAAAAAATAGGGCTGATGGTATAGCTCAGAAGTAGAATGCCCTGGGTTCAATCATTCCCAGTATCGTGAAAAACAAACAAAAACAAAAAAGGTAAAGAAAAAAAAACTTCCACAGCAAGACCCCCAAAGCTCAGGAAATTAAAACAATAATTAGTAAATGGGATGACATTAAACTAAGAAGTTTCTGCACATCAAAGGAAACCATCAAGAGTCTAAAGAGAAAGCCTATGGAATGGGAGAAGATCTTTACCAGCTATCCCTCTGACAGAGGATTCATATCTAGAATATACAAAGAATTTAAAAGACTTTACACTAGAAAAACCAAATAACCCAATCAAGAAACAGGCAACTGAATTGAATAGGCACTTCACAAAAGAAGAGATACAAGTGGCCAATAGATATACGAAAAAATGTTCAACATCATTAGCAATCAGGGAGATACAAATCAAAATTACACTGAGATTCCATCTAACCCCTATCAGAATGGCAATCATTAGGAAGTCAAATAACAATAAATGTTTGTGAGGATGTGGAGAAATAAGAACTCTTCTATCCTGTTGGTGGGATTCCAAACTAGTTCAGCCACTATGGAGTTCAGTGTGGCGATTCCTTAGAAAACTGTGAGTTGATCCACCATATGATCCGGCTATACCATATCTGGCTATCTTTCCAAAGAGGTTGAAACCACTGAACTACAGTAATATATGCAATCTCATGTTCATAGCCGCACAATTCACAATAGCTAACTTATGGAACCAATCCAGCCATCCATCAACAGATGAAAGGATTACAAAATTATGGAAAATACACACAATGGAATTCTACTCAACAATAAAGAAGAATAAAATAATGTCATTTGCAAGAAAATGGAAGGACCTGGAGAACACTATGTTAAGTGAGATTAATCAGTCACAGAAAGTAAAGGGGCATAGGTTTTCTCTAACATGCGCAAGCTAGGGAGTAACTGGATACCAGAGGGACTCCAGATAATGAAGGAGAAACCTCAGTGGAGCCAGTGGAGTGGTCTAAGGGAAGGGGAGGGATGACTAAAGTTCATTAATGGAAATACTACCATTGACTATGTGTACATATGTGAAAATACCAATGTCAATCTCAGTACTCTGTATTGGGAAGAGGGGTGACGGGGAGGCGGGAGGGCCACCAAGTGCTATGTGCATGTATGTCAATGTCAACATGATTTACATTATGATGTGAGACTATAATGCACCAATAGAAGCACATTAAAACAATTGACCAATTTTAGCCAGGCATGGTGGCACACGCTTGTAAAGTACCTGGGAGGCTGAAACCAGAGGATCTAGGTTCACAGTCAGCCTCAGCTATTTAGGAGGCCCTCTGCAACTTAGTGAGACCCTGTTTCAAAATAAAGAATAAAAAATAGGGCTGGAGGTGTAGCTTGGAGGTAGAATGCCCCTGGGTTCAATCCCCAGTACTGGAAAAAAATAAAACAAAATAAAGTAGGATTGTTGGTGTAGCTCAGAGTTAGAATCCCCCTGAGTTCAATTCCCAGTACTGCAAAAATAAATAAGTAAAAAATAAAAAAAACAAATGGCCAATTTTACATAATGAGCCAGATTCTTGACTTAGCTTGAAAAACTGGAAATTTTGGCAATATAGGATTTTCATTCTTGAATGGCAACAGTTAGCTGGAATTGAATAGTACACATACTATTGCATATATAGCACATGTAGCATTGAATAGCAATGTGCCCTAGTTCCCATCCTCCATCCTCACTTACCCTTGGCATCCCTGATTCATTTAGATAATAGAGCCCAGTGCTAGACAGAGCTGCAAGGAAGGCAGGCTCTACAGGAAGGCCCAGCAGCATTGATGTCATTTCCATAGCACCTACTATGAAGGGAGAAAAGAAAATGAGTAATTATCAGGTATGGAATATATGCCAAATGATCATGCTACCAAGAACCTCAGATTCTAGAATATAGTCAAAGAAAGAAAGAGCTCAAATACAATAAGATACACATCAGTACTCAAGCAAGAAACAGTTTCTTTTCATAACCATCATTCTTCTGGCCGGCACTGAGAACGCTTTCAGCAGCAAGAAATAAAAACGCAGACATGAGAATCTGTATCTGGGATTCCAAAAACAAGAGGGATAAAGTTTACCTAAATTTTCCATACCTCAATTCCCTTGTCTGTAAATAGGGATAATAAAAGCCTCTCATTAGGCTGTCATGAGAATGAAATAACTTGATATGTTAGCTTACTTAATGTTAAGCTCTTAGGGAGTATTGGCATATATCAAATGGCTTTAAGATTCTAAGTTATCACTGTGAATAACCAAACATTATAATAACATTTTTGTGTATGGGACTGGGAATTGAACCCAAGGGCAATTTACCTCTCAGCTATACCCCTAGCCCTATTTTATTTTATTTTATTTTGAAACAGGGTTTGACTGAGGACCTTGCTAAATTGCTAAGGCTGGCGGAAAGCCTGTAACACTCTTGTTTGAGCCTCCTGAGTACTGGGATTACAGGTGTCCACCACCATGCCCAGTTGTAATAACTTTTAAGACAGGGTTTTAAGGTAGAAAGTTGACTATGGTGGTGCTGAAGATGGGAGTCTAGGGGCAGACAGAAGACCCAGGCCGACTTGGTTACAGAGTATATGTGCACACCTCAATGACTAGCCTCAGGCATAAGAGGTTATATGTACCTTGCAGCAATAAAGAGCTCTCAGCCCAGGACTCCTGTGCTCAGGTCACTCTGTATTTTTGTATAGCTGTGTTCTTTGAAAGTTTTTGATGTTTCTTAGCACGTACTATAGCTTGACTCTTAATAGGTTATCAATAAATGGTTATTGAAAACAGAAATAAAAGAACAAATGAGGAAGGACCCCAGGTAAGGGACTAAACAAGAAAATATGTGGTACCTATTTAAACAATTCCTAAGTACACATGGATAGGGGACAATTATATCAACTATGTCTATTGTCTAGCCATTTACAAAATCAGTTTTTTTCTCATATATTATATGTATTTCTCATATATATATTGCCAGACATGATAGCACAATGCCTATAATACCAGTACTTGGAAGGCTGAGACAGGAGGATCACAGGTTCAAGCCAGCTTCAGCAACTTATTGAGGCCCTCATCAATTAAGTGAGACCCTGATTTCAAATAAAAAATAGGGCTGTGGATATATCTTGGAGATAGAATGGCCTTGGGTTCAGTCCCCAGCAAAACACACACACACACACACACACACACACTACAATTTATTGTATCAGATTACATTTTTTGCATCTCCCCTCGATGTTCCTTGGGCTGCCAATCTTTCCTCCTCATATTAGGTTCTGTTAAGGAAGAGACTGATTATTTAAATATGAATAATTTTTATCCTGTGGCAAAAAAGAAACAAACTACTTACAGAAGCAAAGAGAGCAGCAACTTTTGACTCTTCTTCCCTGGCCTTCTTCTTCCGTCCCAAATGGTAGAAAGGAGAGACGAAGCCATCATGTTGCCCAGGGAGACAGAGCAAAAGGCCAAAGGGACTCCTTTTGGACAGATCTGCCTGTTTGGGAGCTTGGCCCATGGCTGTTGAAAGGCTATTTTTTCTCAAGACAAATGCTTTTGCCCAACAACATTGCAACTCTTATCCAATGCATGCTGCCCTATGGCATGGACTTCTTTCCCCTTTTTGATATTGCCAACTTCCCACTCTGGAGCCAATAACCTGTTTACCAGACATGCCATGAGGGACCACAAAATCCCCAAAGCTGAGGACACGGTCCCTGAACACAGTCCCTTAGCTCATTTACCTTGAAAACCTTATGTACACAATAAGATTAGTTACTGCCAGGGCCCAGCTTGTTCTCAGCTCCCAAACTCTCTCTACTATGAGGGAAGAGGGAATTTGGAAAGAATTTTCCTAATCAAAAGACTTTCCAAGAAGAGAGACTGCATTTTCTACTTCCTATATTGTCATCAGCTCGAGTAATCCCTGCCATCAATTCTCTGTCTGATTAGGCCAAGTTATATGTAGGAGAGATTGACAGCTGCCTAATTTTGAGGATTCAAAAGCACTTGAGATTTTTCCCAAGACTCCTCCCCCACTTACTCAAACTGTGGGTTCTAAGTCTCAAACTTTAGTACCTATCAGATTTATCTGGAAGGCTTGTTAAAATACAAATCACTAGTTCTAAGTAATATGTCCCCA
>PVLC010048043.1:0-10903 GCA_004027655.1 Graphiurus murinus
ATTACTTAACACCACGTCTGTGATTTTAGATCAGAGAGTTAAAATCAAGATTCTAGGTGTTATACAAATTTCAGTGCTTCATATATAAAAGGATTCCTATTAAGCTTACTGTTTGCTAATGCAAGTTTAAGAATGAATATATTTTAAAATTAAGATAAACCAGGCATGGTGGCATATGCTTGTAATCCCAGTACTTGGGAGGATGAGACAGGAGGATTGCAGGTTTGCAGGCAGCCTTAGCTATTTAGTAAAGCCCTCTGCAACTTAGTGAGGCCCTGTTTCAAAATGAAGAATAAAAAATTGGGCTGGGGATACAGCTCAGAGGTAGAATGCTGCTCGGTTTAATCCACAGTACTGCAAAAAATAAATAAATAAAATTAAGTTAAAAGTTAAATTAAACTTTAAAATATATTAAAATCTTAATGATATTTGCTAAAAAGTTTAATATAATTTATTTAATGAGGATGTATATATAAAATTAATATGAAATTTTATTTAATCACATAATAGAATATAATTAAATTTAAGCTTGTTTAAAACTAGACAGAACCTGTGCCCCATGTCTCATGACATGGACTCACATGTAATCCCAGCTGCTTAGGAGGATAGCAAGTTTGAAGCCAGGCTGGGCAACTTAGAGATACCTTGTCTAAAAAGCAAACATAAGCGGGTGTTGTGGCACACACTTGTAATTCCAGTACTTGGGAGGCTGAGACAGGAGGATCACGGTTTGAGGCCAGCCTCAGCTACTTAGTGAGGACCTCCACTACTTAGTGAGGCCCTCCATAACTTAGTGAGACCCTGTTTCAAAACAAAGAATTAAAAATAGGGCTGGGGGTGGAGCTAGGAGGTAGAATGCCCCCGGATTCAATCCCCAGTACTGCAATAAAAATTAAATAAATAAATAAATAAAAAGCAAACATAATGAATAAAAAAGGGTTGGGGATAAAGGTCAGTGGGAGAATGACCCTGGGTTCATGCCCAGTGACCCTAAAAAGAAAGCAAATCCTTCAAAACTTTTCCAGCAAAAGGGAAAATATCCAGTACCTTTCTTAAAAATCAATTTTAGAGACCTCAATTTTTAACTATGCCTTAATAAGAGAAAATAACTTCTTATTTCTGCTAGATATTCATTCAGATATTATCAACATTTTTTTCTTTTTCAGACATAATCTGATAAGTTAAGTAGCTTTTATAGGATTAAATAATAAAAATATAAACTAGTTTTATTTACAATTCCATGTAAGTTAATAAGAAGCAATGAGGATCAAACATAATCACCCACAAGGCCCAAATGGCAGCGCACAGGCACTCACAGTCCACCTGCTAAAACAGAGCAATCAGTCCTGAGAAAGTCCTACTATGGATAAAATTATAGTGTGTCTGGGATTCCTGATTTTAAGAAAAAAAGACAGGGGCCTGGGATGAAGCTCAGTTGTAGAGGGCTTGCAGAGCACCTTTCAGGCTCTGGGTTCCAATCTTAGCCCCGCCCCAAAACAAAACAAAACAAAAAACAGAGAGGGAAAGTACACCAACCTCAGCCAAGTATTTCTATACTTTTATGGCAGGGATCTTTGCTTACAAATTGTGTATTTTCTATGACTTCAGTGTCAGTGAATATTCAGTTTTCAACCCCCACTACTCAGAGACCATTTAGAAAACAAGGCCTATCCTTTGAACTACTTGCCCTATCTGTCCAAGCAAGCTTTATTACATGCTTGGAGTATGTTCAAGCTGGAAACTTGGTCTTGGGAAAACCCCACCTACAGTCCTTAAAGGATCCAGAGCCTAGCTTTGGGCAGGTCATTAAATGTTTCTAAACATCACTTTATCTAGAAAGTAAGACCAAAGTCTACATCATAAGAGTTTTGTAAAGGACAGAAGGTATGTTTGTAAAGTACTGAGCACACTGCCTACATAGCTCTCTGACGGTTTAGTAAACAAACACATATGTATTAAGGGAATCTAGCCAAAGGCAAAAATGGAGTAGGCTGTGTGTCCCTTAGTGTGCCAAGAATGGTTTCACCCCAGGCACACTGCCAATTCAGTTCTTTCTGGTGTGGTTTATCTATACCCAGGAAGTAGGTAGGTGAGTGGCTGAGATTATCTCAGATTTTTATTTTAAAACTACAGGCAAAGATCCGGGCGTGGCGGCGCACGCTTGTAATCCCTCAGCTACCTAGTGAGGCACTCCGCAACTTAGACTCGGTTTCAAAATAAAGAATAAAAAATAGGGCTGGGGGTATAGTTCGGAGGTAGAATGCCCCTGAGTTCAATCCCCGGTACCTCAAAGAAAACAAAACAAAACAAAAAAAAACTACAGGCGAGTGCGAAGTAGAGGATAAACATTTCCAGGAAGAAGAAACACCGAGCCTCTTTACAAGGAGAATCCTTTCCAAGCAGGGGAGTGCTCGCTCGTGGTTTCTCCAAGCATTCTTTCCTGCCCCTGCTCCTGCCCCTGGATCACAGGTAACCGGCTAAGAAGTCAGTCAGGAGTACACCACGCTTTACAGCGCATTCTTGCAGTATCCCCTGGAGAGGTGTCCTAGGCTGCAAAGGAAATCTCTGCCATTTTCTGAACAGGACTGACAACAAAAAGGGCAGAATGGCCTCCTTAGCCCGGCCTCTTCCTCCATCCCCCACCCCGGGTGACCTAAAACTTCCACGCAATCCGGAGGGGCCCCGCCCGGTCACGGAGCCAGCGGAGAAGAGGGCGCGCCGCCGCCCCTGCGAGCCCCTTCTCGCACTCGGGGATCCGGACCTCCGAAGGTCCTCACCTGGGCGTCGCCCCTGCCACTCGGCCCACAGCAGAGTCAGGTCGCCATCGGCCCGCGAGAAGCGCAGCAGCTGCACCACGAGGAAGAGCAGCGAGCTCAGAGCCAGCAGCCAGAGCAGCAGCTCCCAGCTCATGGTGGGTGCGCGCGGGTTCTGCTCCGGGAAGACCGCGGACCCCAAGCCCTGACTAGCGCAGCGCCGCCTCCCAGCTCCGCCCGGCGGGCGAGAAGGAGGAGGGGCCCTGGGCGCCAGATCCGCTCTGACTGCAACAATGGAAGTCGGAGATGCAGGAGCCCAGGAGGTCCCAGAACGCTGGAGCCCGGCCCGCCGATACCGGCTCAGGCTCCCGGCTCCGCCCGGGGTGTGCGCCGAGAGAAGTGTGGCCAGAGGAACAAAATACACAGGTAATGTAAGTACGTAGCCACACTGCTGGTGGTGCAGCAGGAAAACATTCTTTTAAAACATAGTTTTTAGTGCTAGTGCTTTCTAAGAGTGAGGGAGAAATAAACATTCTTTGAACACAGTACTGACCCCATTTCTACTTCATCTTTTTCTTTCTTTATAATTTCTCCTCTTTGGCAGTGCAAAAGTTGGAACACAGGGCCTTGCACATGCTAGGCAAGCACTCTGCTAAGGAACAAACACCCTCAGCCCCTCCTTCGTCCTTTTTTTTTTTTAAACCTAGGTGAACCAAAGTATAGGTTGATGCCACCACCAGCTCCAAATTAACGCAGTCGCTGAGATGCAGTGACCATGTCAACTTTGGTCTGGAAAGCACATGGCAATAACACCCATGTCTGGACTGGAAAGCGCAGCTGCAGAGACGACTGTCAGGAGTTATAGGGCTAGGAGCAGGAGCTGCAGAGCCACCCACAGGACTGGAGTCCAGGGGCTGCGCCCTCTGACACCCTGTGCAAATGACCTGGTAATCTGGCCCCAGGAAGAATGCCTAGGGAGGTTAAAATGAGAAAATACCTGTGGAAAAAAGTAACTGTCCTTGGTTTATGTCCTGTCATCTCCAGTCAGTTTCTGGTGGTCTGGTCATCCTTAAGGGCCTCAGGTTGATCGATGCCTCCATTATCTGATCAATAGATAGGCTGGAGAGTCCCCTAAATTATAGGTTTCTCAAAATATAGTATCCTTGTTGTTGAGAATGTACAGGTAATTGTAGTGGGTTTTTTTGTTTGTTTGTTTTTTGGGTTTTTTTGTTGTTGTTTTTTGTTTTGTTTTGTTTTGTTTTGTTTTTGTTTTTTCTTAATTCTAGGATCTCCAGATTTCCCAGGAATTTGGGAGAGACAGACCTGGGAAAGAAAATTGGTTTGCGGAGTAAAGAAATGAGAAACTTTAGCACCTGGTTCTTATATTAAAGTTATATTTTGCCAGCCATGATGGCACACGCTTGTAATCCCAGTACTTGGGAGAGTGAGATAGGAGATTCTCATGTTGGTGACCAGCCTCAGCTACTTAGTGAGACCCTGTTTCAAAATAAAGAATAAAAAATAGGACTGGGGGTATAGCTCAGAGTTAGAATGCCCCTGGGTTCAATCCCCAGTATAAGAAAGAAAGAGCCGGCGTGGTGGCACACACTTGTAATCCCAGCATTTGGGAGGCTGAGACCGGAGGATCTGAGTTCGAGGCCAGCCCCAGCTACCTAGTGAGGCACTCCGTAACTTAGTGAGACCTGTTTCAAAATAAAAAGAATTAACAAAAAAAATAGGGCTGGGGGTATTGCTGGGAGGTAGAATGCCCCTGAGTTCAATCCCCAGTACCGCAAAAAAAAAAAAAAAAAAAAGAAAAGAAAAGAAAAGAAAGAAGGAAGTTATATTTTATTACTCCTCCTTCCTATCTGTCTCCTTTCTACCTATTTATTTCTTTTATCTTACATCAAAAATGTTTGAACTATAATGAATCAGAAATTTTTGTAACCTGCTTCAAGGTGACCCAAACAATACGTGAAGACCTGTTCTGTTACAGCAAAATTCAAGAGCTGTGTCTGCATGCGCCATGTCCACTTGGTCACCTGCACTCTCTCTTCCACTCAGGTCAGTCAGGCTGTTTTCCACACCAGTCCACTGAAACCAATCTTGTTACTGTCACCAGTGGTCCCCTCTGGTACATGCAGTGGTGAGCTGTCACTCTGCTTGACCCCAAGGACAGGCCTTGCCTGGTTTTCTTCCACTTACCTCCTAGGTGCTGGCTCCTCTTGGCCGCCATTGCTGGCCTCTCCTCCTCTTCCTAACCTTTGAATGTTGGAGTAACCCCAGGACAGACCTTGGTCCTCCTCATGTCCCCTCTATCTGATCACGTGTCCCAGTGCTCTCTTCTTTGTGTCAAAGCTATATTCAGATGACTCCCTTCAGTGTGTTTTTGGCACTGACCTCTCCCTGTAGTTCCAAACTCACATCCCCACTGGTTTTTTTGACACTCATCTCAAACTTACAATGTCCAAAACAGAACACATGCCTTCCACCCCTAAACCTTTTCTATCTGCAGTGTTCTCTCATCTCAGTAAAAGATACCCTAACTATGCAGGCCCCAAACCTCAGAAGCATCCCTAGTAAGATGTTGAGGGGAAATTTTCTTGCCGCCTCAGAATTGGCAACTAGAATCCAGTTCCAAGGGGAGAGATGTATTACACAAGCCTTGTTCTAAAAGGAGCCAGACACCTCCTGTGGCTTATTTATAGCCAAAGAACCTGCTGTGCCACTCCCAACCATGATCCCAATAGATCCTTTGATCCTTTTCTCCTTTCCCATCTGTCCCCAAGGAAACTGTGAGAGGGAGTTGCGGGGAAAACAGGCAGTGAGTCCCCAGCGTCAGGCCAGCACTGAGGATTTTCCCTCCTTCCCACAGAAAGGAAGTGGGTGTCCCCTGTTCCAGGGGACTGTGGACAGCTGGGGGCTGTGGGTGGGGGGGCAGTACAGGAAGAAGCTTAGGATGCTGACTTGAGCAGGGAAAGAGAAAGTGAGTGAGATGGCAGAGAGGACAGAAGGACCACCCTGGGCTTTCTGTAGGACCAGTGCTGGGTGTGGCAAGGACCCTAAAATTCCCAGAAGGGTCCAATGGTCCAACGACAGGTGGTATGGAGACTTAAGTCACCACCAAGGGCTGGCAGCAGATCTAAGGACCCCAACAGTGTGACCGAGGGTGTGGAGCTAAGAGGTTGGAAGAGGTCAGATTACAATTCTATGGCCCATGTCAGGGAGCTAGGCAGAGAGGAGGCTGCTCAGAATCCTCCAAAAAGGAGGCAGATGGGAGTGAGCAAGTGGGGGGAAGAGTGAGCGGGGAGGAGATGAACATGAGGTTGAAGTGGAGGTGGAGTTTTAAGTTGGAATAGGCTAAATTGGGTACTGTGAAGCCTGCACATGGTCAGGGAACTGCCACCAGTGGTCAGAAATACTGTAAAAGAATGGGAAAGGAAGATTCAACTGCAACTGAAGTAGAGCTTATTGGAATGTATACATCTTTGGGGTTGAGATTGTCAAATAACCAGTTACTGTATCTACCGCCAAGCTTACTTCTCCCCAAGTTGATCATATCCTAAGTCAGCTGTTTCCCACCCTTCTATTCTTTACTACCCTGGTCTCAGCTGATGTCACTCTCCACTGAACTGGAGCTACCATGACCACCTCACTGGGATCCCTGCTTCCACTCCTCCTAGACTTGCCTTTTAAAAGCCTAAGGCAGCCAGACAGGGTGGCACACACTTGTAATCCCAGTATTGGGAGGCTGAGACTGGAGGATCTGGGTTCGTGGCCAGCCTCAGCTACTTAGTAAGGCCTTCTGCACCTTAGTGAGACCCTGTTTCAAAATAAAGAATAAAAAATAGGGCTGGGGGTGTAGCTCAGAGTTAGAATGCCTTTGGGTTCAATCCCCAGTACCATGAGGAAAAAAAAAAAAAAGCCTAAGGCAGTTCCCTATTCAAAATACTGGCATTAGAACCTAAACTTTGCCAAAGGGATCAGCTGATATTTCTATAAAGCAGAGTTTAAGTAGCTTCTATTTTAAAAAAGAATAATGAATCTACTTGTGTGGCTGAAACAGGAGGATTACAAGGTGGAAGCCAGCCTCAGCAACTTAGGGAAGCCTCAGCAACTCAGTGAGACCCTGTTTCAAAAATAAAGAATAAAATAGGGTTGGCAGTATAGCTCAGAGATAGAATGCCCCTGGGTTTCATCCCCAGTACCAAGAAACAAAACAAAACAAAAAATGTAATGAATAACACAAAGTATTGGAGAATTTTCTTCTTCTTTTTTCCTCACCACCTTCTATAATATTCACTCCTTCATTTATTTGTTCAAAAATTATTGCATTCACTTGAGTGCCTTCCATATGCCAGGTATTGTCTTAGGTCCAGAAAATATACTAATGAATAAAACAGAAATTCCTGCTATCATGGAACTTGCATTCTAGTAGGTGAGGGTTGTTAATGATCAGATTTTAAAAATGCTGTGAGAAAGAGTGGAGTCAGTTACCAAAATGCTGTTACTCATTCACTCCTTGACCCAGCAATCCATTATTTGGTAAATTAAGAAAGTGAAAATAACATTTCTAAAACTTGTCCTTTCAGAAGTCATTTGCCAGTAGAATGAAACACTTGGCTTGTACTGATGAAAATAAGGTTTCAAATAATAAAGCAATTCTTTTCATTGTCATACATTTACCTTAAGAGATTTCTTTTTTTTTTTCTTTTTTGGTACTGGGCATTGAACTCAGGGGCATTCTACCTCTAAGTTATACCCCCAGTCCTATTTTTTATTCTTTATTTTGAAACAGGGTCTCACTAAGTTGCTGAGGGCCTCACTAAGAAGCTGAGGCTGGCTGTAAACCTGCGATACTCCTGTCTCAGCCTCCCAAGTACTGGGATTACAAGCGTGTGCCACCATGCCCAACTACCTTAATAGATTTCTGAAATTTAGAAAGAATTCATTATCACCAACAAATGATGCAAAAAGCATAAAGGAAAAGCAGGCAATCTGCCCTGCATGAACTCTTACCTGACCCCAGCAGGGTAGCCATGGGAAGAACCTGGGGTGCGCCCCCGCAACATCCTCTTTCTTCTATGAATGTTCACAAATATTTGGATGAACTACATGAATTTTACCTTTTTGCAGACGCTTAAAAATGATAAAAAATCATCCATATTCCATTTGTTAACTTTATAAAAATGAGATTATACATATATCAAACTGAAGCTTTTCTTTCTAACTTACCAATGTCGTGAATATCCCTCCAAATAGATTCATTAGCTTTGCCCTCTTTTAATAATTTTCCCTTGAATAGGTGTGCCAAAATCACTTGTCAGTCACATCCTCTATTGATGGGTAATAAAACACTTTCCTTTACTAGTAAGTAACAACAATGTTTTGCATCCCTGTGTCTGTATCTCTCATATGTCAGGGCTGTTATTTCTATGAGATGGTTTCCCAAGAGTAGAGTTCCTGAATGAACAACTTGTACTGGGGATTGAACCTAGAGGTATTCTACTTAGGAGCTACACCCCCCAGCCCTGCCTTACTTTTTATTTTGAAACAGGTTACTGATAGTCTTGCTAAGTTGCTGAGGCAGGCCTTAAACCAGTGATCCTCCTGTCTCAGCCTCCCAAGTACTGGGATTACAGGTGTGTGCCACCATGCCCAGCTAGGATTGTATATACTTTTAATTCTAATAGATTTTGCCATGTGATATTCCAAAGAATGTGGAGCCAATTCATTAGCCTCCTGAAAAGTATGAAACTAACCCTTTCCTGCCATCTTTACCAGCACTGGATATCATGAATCTGGTAGACAAGCAGTGGCTCCTCATTGTATATTTAATTGTCATTTTCTTGATCACTAATAAAACTGAGATCTTTCTATGTATTTTTGGGGGGGTCACCCACAAATTTTCTCCTCTCTGAATTGACTATCGTTATCTTTTTATCATTATTATTGAATCATGAATCACTTTCAAAATGCATTTATGTTCTCTCAGCTTTTTATAGATTTATCTTATGAATCTGGTATGCCTAGAAACTACTAGAAATAGTGTATTTTTATATTATTTTCTTGTAACTTGTTGCTGATATATAAATATGCTATTGTCTTATGCAAGTTGCTCCTATAATTATGGTAAATTTTGCTATCATTTGCAATACTTTGTGATTAAACTCTATATGTTGAGAATTACCACTTTATACTTCCCTAAGAAATCCAGAATTAGTTTATTTAACACAGTCTTCATAGAATAAATATCCCTCGTAGCAAAAGAGAAGTTAGCCTTCATCTGCACAAAATGTGTCATGTTCTCTATGAGAAAAATGAGGCTGAAATAGATGAATGGATAAAGAAAATGTGGCATATGCACACAATGGCATTTACTCACCCATAAAGAAGAATAAAAAATGTCATTTGCAAGAAGACGAATGGAACTAGAGAATATTTTGCTGAGTTCAGAAAGTCAAAGGTTGTATGTGTTCTCTCATGTGTGAAAACTAGAGAGAAAATAAAAAACAAAAAGGACTTCAATTAAATGAGAAGAGAGACCAGTAGAATAGTGAGAGGGGGAGGGGAACATGAGGCTTGAAGACAGGAACAGTTCAAATAATGTTATATCCATATATAAAGTATCATGTACAGGGAGGGAGGAGGGAGAGCAGATGGTATGTGGAGGGAAACACACCACTTGCTGTGTGCATGTATGAATATATCACTTTGAACAGCAATTATGATGCACTAATAAAAGTTTTAAAAAAAAGTGAAACTGAAATACTTGAAAATATTTCCTGAAGGCCAAAAAATCAAAAGGAGACAAAGTTAATATGAAAGCAGTTCCCTGATTCACAGTCCAGGGCTCATTTGTTTGGTGGATTGATTGGTTCTCTTTTCAGAACCAATCAATAATTCACCTGTCCCTAGGTGAATTATTACAAAGCCTAATGTGAATTAATATGAAATTACTCATTACGAATCATCTGGGGGAAAAAATATCATTTGATCTGCATATTGAACAATTTACATCCAGAAAAGGTTTTCAATACTTAATTTGCATTTTCTATTGAGCATATTAATGACTAAGTCCACACTGCCCTCTACTGGATAGTTTCTGTTTATAGCCTAACAGGTATGTCCATCGTGATTTACATGGAATTTTGGGGAAAGAGGCAGAGAGAAATAGAGAGAGAGAGAGAGAGAGAGAAAGAGAGAGAGAGAGAGAGACTTTATTTCAATGAAAGATGAATGGAAACCAGAGCTTCTGAGCTGTCTTGATATTCTACTATGCCTGTTTATATTGGTGCATTATAATTATACATCAATGTGAGAATCATTGGGAATATTCATAAATGCACATAAACATAATTTGGTGGATTTTATTCCCATAAACCTCCCCCTTTCTCCTCCTTCGCCTTCTCCTTCTGTTCCCCATCCTGTTCATTTGCTTTACTAATCCCCCTTCTATTTTTATAACATTATTTTTTATTCCTTTATTCCCTCTAGCTTCTACATATGAAAGAAAACATACAACTCTAGACTTCCCTTTTTATGTGCTTTTATTGGTGATTATGATCTCTTGTCATAATGTAAATCATGTTGCCAATGACATACATGCACAGAGCACTTGGTGAGTGTGGTTCATTTCACTCATCATAATATTTGCCAGTTCCGTCCATTTACCAGCAAATGACATAATTCCTTCTTTATGACTGATTAAAACTCCACTGTAGGGCTCCGAGGCGCACCTGTGAGGTGTCCCCGGAGGAGCCGGCGGGCGGGTAGGCGCGCGGAGCCCGCGGCCTGGGGCGCTTGCAGCCCGCCACTTGGACGCCCGGGTCCGGGCAGAGGCCGCGGAGCAGCCACTCAGGTGATGAGGAGCGCGCCGCTCACCCAGCGCAGAAGGCAGCCTCCCGCCGCCGGACGCCTCCATGGTCTGACCACACCAGGCGGGCCCTTCCCCAGACCTGCAGATCCAAGAGACGCGCACCTCTGGAAGATATAGAGCCGCTTCCTCGGGATTAAAGAAGAAGGCTGGTGCGCTGCCGGTGTTTGAAGTTCCCAGAAGCAAGCCTCTCCCACCTGGAGCCCCGGGCGGCTGCTGGAGGGCGCCTGTCTGTTGTGCAGGAGGCAGGGTGACACACTGACCGGGCCAGGGG